>VZTE01001421.1:683199-711670 GCA_013397775.1 Eulacestoma nigropectus | reverse complement strand
GGAATCCGGGTCGGGGTGAGTGGCGTCACCCCACCATGCAAAGAGGTCTCAACTGGGCATGGCAAGCCTAGATACTCTGTCAAAGTAGCTTAGAAATCTGACTGCATGCAAGCGTGTATGTTTGTAACATTGCAACACCAGAGATAAATATAATTCCAAGAAATCTTGTTTTTTTCCCTTTCGTTTGCAGCCTGGACAAAGGGAAAAGGCTGCATGTTCTTGCTTGCATACCACCACTCACTTGGTGCAGGGAAATTCTCAGTTCCTGAATGTAAGAAGTGCCTGGTCAGGGAGGGGCCTGCCCATGGGTGTACAACCCACATGCTGCCTCCAAGTCTCATACTAGCATGCTGAGAGTGTTGCCTTTCCCTGGGCTTAAAATGAAAAAACCAGACATGGTTAAAGGAAAAGGGGTTTTTACCTCGGTATTTATTTAAGGGTCCTTAGGTGCATCACATCCAGGTGGAATGCGCCGGAATGCATGTGGAGGGCTGTGAGCCCTCAAGGCAGGAGCCTTTTTGCATGCCCCTGGAGTAGTCAGAGATAAGCAACCTTCCTCTGGGTCATGGTGACCTCCCAACATGCCTTGTTTCTTCATGGTAATAGCCTGTACCCTGTTGGCTAATGGGTTTCCACCCCACTCCCTGTTTTTCCCATATAAACCCCTGCTCATACCCCTGACAACAGGGAGTTCTCGTCCCTGGCCTCCCCTTCGCAGGATGGCTGGACAATAAAGGCTACCTCTGTGGAACTGTCATTCGAGGCTCCTGTCTCTCTGTCCCTGAGTTTGCCTTGAGTGATTTCACAAAGAGCTGAATCACAAGAACTGGAATCACTTGTAGCTGAGAAATTGCTACACTTGCTGAAATCACCCGTCGCCCAGGGAGGCCTGCCAGTGCCCCTGGAAGGGCTGTTCCCTGCGGGACGCTCTCTCTAGGAAGGTCGTGGCATACCGGTGCTGACCAGCACCGGACCCTCGGCGACAAATGCACACTGAAATGCACACACATGATAAATTGTGTATACAATTTATAGGCCTCGTAAATTAGCATATCTATCAAAGATTCCCCAATGAGATACTTGAATTAATCCCCCGTCCCAAGGAATCTTCCCCCTGGATGGGCCTATCTTAGTTTACAGAAGATGTTCTAAAGAGGACCGTGGTCTCTAGGGCTTTCTGACCCCTAACTGTGAGGCTTTCAGGATGTTTGGTCTCCTGGCTTAATGGAATATTAGGTCTAGCTAAATTATCAGACTTAAAGAATTACAAGTATGCGGGATAAAAGCACTAAGGATACATAAAAGCTATATAAAAGGGTATATAAAAGGGGTATAAAAGAAAAGGCAAAAAATAATCATGGCATCAAGAATAGCTGTCACGTGCCTTGGCTTTTCAAGAACTTGTACCTACAATATTACTCAATCCTCTACACACCCCTGGCCACAGGGAGAACCATTGCTTGCCTGTATCAGCAGTGAGAGATTTATATCAGATGCAGAGCCCTTCTGGTTCAGAAACAATGAGCAGCCACAGCACGCAATATATCCTAAGTAGCTCTTCAATCTGTTTACCAAAAGCTTTGGTATGACTCTGAAGGATATTGGCAGTGCTGGGCACTTCAGAGGCAGCACAGCCCAGCTGTTGAAAAAGCAAGTTTGGAGGAGGCAAAGCAAAGCTTACATTTGCACGTGCTGCTGGTTTGAGCAGCATTTTAGACTCCTGTGTCTCAGTCTTCTCATGTATGCTACCAGGATAATTACAGTTAACAACTGAGCACAGTCTGTGGTAAAGCTTTCTTAAACATTTGGGTGATAAAAGCTGTCGACAGTATTTATTTATGGATTTTCATTCCATTAGCCGTTAGCTTCTGCCACAAATAGGACGCAAACCAGCTTTGGTATCTTAAGATGAGATCTATTTATGTATCTGTGTACTAAGCAAAAAACCAGAGTCCTTGAAATGACAGACAAACAGGTTCCTCTATGTGGAGAACCAATCTGCTGAGCACCATGTGTTTAATATTCTCCTGTGCCACAAGAGACAGACACTGGTGAATACACACTGCCCTGCCCTGCCTGGAAGCTCTGACCTGGCAGCAAAGTGGTTTGGAGTAATGGGAGCCATAATAAGTATGTGAGGCCTGAGCTTTCCATATTTGTGGGGTGTGTGGAGCTTGTGCAGCGCTGTCAGTAGTACATTACATCTTGTGACCTGCCCTGTAATAATAAGCCTGAATGGATGGTGACATTAAGACCAGGGGGAAATGTTTTGCAGTGGGCACTCCAGGATGAAGGTAATAATTTAATGAGCTTTTGAAGAATTTGCACCCTTCCAGAAAACTCTGGCTGGGAATGAGCTTTAAAACAACTTCCTTCCCATCTATGACACCAAGGGACTATCACTCTAACTGAACAAATACTACGTCACAAGTACCAGACAGACTCTTGTGTACAGGTGCAAAAGGATCTTGCCGAAGCTCTCCTTACTTTTCAAATTGCTACATAATCAAATATACTTCGTTAACTTGAAGAGCCCTCAAAGTCACTTGCACTTTTTCCAAGCAAACTGACTTAAAAAAAGGTAGATGTTCCAACATTCCACAAACAGAGCACTTTCTAAAAGATCTCTTTAACACTATAGACAGTGACTATCTTCTCACTGTCAAAACATAGATATGTCTGCAGATGTACTGCAACCTCCCTTCTCCTTCCTTGTCTACTTAAACATCCTTTGGGAGTTTTTGCTTTATTTTGTTGTTCATTAATACATTAGTTTAATTACCTATGTTGAAATGGTAACAAGTACCCAGAAGGACATGGTAAATTGGGCTTCAGCTTAGGAAGATCTTTCAGACTACAGAGATAATAAAGCATTAGGCCAGCATGCCTCCAATAATTGAGATCCTTACAGATATAAACATCTACACACAGGTAGCTGCAGCAGAGGATGGATGAGAAGGCTTTTAGAGTTGCCTTCCCACTCCATAGTTTGTTAATGAGCTATGATAAACATCGACTACCCACTTTCTGAAAGTAATGAAATGTAAGCAACTAGAGGTACATCCTTTGGTATTTTATAAATTGCGGTTAACTGCATTTCTCATTCTCAGACACTCAATTGAGTTGCTCTGGCTTACTGAGCTACTGCACGTCAGCTGAGCTACATAAATCTTTGCTTTTTATAGATAAGGAGGAAAATGTAAGCTGTGAGCACTGTTAACCCAGATGAGTAATGCCTAAAGCCCCTGACTACATATATCAAAATTGAAACAGGCTGGATCAAACCCATTAAACATTAGGAAGGCTAGAGAGCCAGGGAGCAAATCATCAAATCCATCTTAAACACATCTCTTCAGATGGGACCCAGTAAAAGTGCTTATTGTTCTCTGCTGGCTACAGAAGGAATCTGCCTTAAACACTGAATTTTAAAGTAAACCGACAACATGAGTCTTGGAAGAAATCTTCAGCACTAACAACGCCTAGTAACATCGCCCACCTCTCTGCTTGTACATGGATATGCTGGTTTTGGTTAAACAAGGACAAGGAGGAAGGCTTTTATCTCAGATTGCAGTGAACACAAGATCCAAGTGTCTTCAGGGTTCACGGCTGTGGACTGAGGTGGATTTCTTCTTATCTGGTTAACTACTCTGTTGGCAGAACTGCTTATCTCAGCCCTGCAGCTAAGCAGAGAGGTTTGCATTCACAGGAACACTGTGAGAGCCTCTCAAGGGAAACCTGCCCAGCATTTTCCCACATTACAGCCTCAATCCTCAAAGTTCACACTGTAAGTGCGTCAGCTCACTTCATCTTTTGCATACGGCAATGGATTCTGTGCAAGGAGACACTGAAATATGAGTGTTTAGCATTCCTTTCCTGATGTTCACATTGTGATCATTTTAGAGCAAGGAAAAAGTAAAGCCCATGATGAGATATACTGGTGTGGCTTGGTAGAATTTCCCAGAGCAACATATAGATTGCTTACTCTTCTTTGTCCCACAACTGTTTTGCTTGCCAGTATCTGCCCAGTATCCTGCCCTGTCCCAGGCATCCGAAAGTTCACTGTCTACCTCTGTCTACTTACAAGTAGAAATCTTACTTACAAATCTATCCTCTCCACAAGTAGTACCGACACTTTCATACCATGTTCATTTTTCAGTGCGTTACTTTACCTATGCCCAAATGAATTAATCCTCAAGCACAAATTTAATCAGAAGATTAAAGCCTTTGGAAATGGAGAACAAAATTGGAAAGGGGTGGACTAACATGGTTTGGTGTTGCAGAGCAGGCTGGATGTCAGAGCCCTGCGCTGCGGTCACAGCCAGCATTGTCACACGGCAGGGACACACCGAGCATTGTCACACGGCAGGGACACAACACGCCCCAGGGCAGCAGCTGCTCCACAGCTGGTGCAGGGCTGGCTCTGGCTCCCTGTGCTCCCAAGCACAGCCACTCAGTGTGTTTTGGCAGCGTGTGTGGCTGACAAGCACTCAAGTTTGGCCACAGTGCAAGTGCAAAAGGAACAGAGGTGGTTGCAAGAAGCAGCTCTTTTTTCTTTCCACTTCCAGTCATCACCTTAATACAAGGGTCTTCTTCAGACAGAGAAACCTGACCTGTCCCTAGGCAGGACAACATTGCCAGATTAGATTGACTACAACCAGCTATAGACAACAATGGTTCTGGCAGAGGTCCTCATAACACATTCCCATTAAGGACTTCCACCCTCATCTCAGTCATTTCCCAAAGAGTGGAAGCCTGCTGTCAGAGGGACATCAATGGCTAAAGGGATAAATGTCCTTCAGAACATAAAATTCTTTACAGGTTTCCAGAAATGATGGGCTAACCTGCTAAACCGTTTGCAGTGAGAACATCTAATAATGGATTTGTGTATCCATTATACAAATGGGGTGGAAGACGGGGCACAAGATTGTAACATTTTCCCCAATAGCTGAGAACAAGACACTTAAGACAACATTTTTAATTAGCTGCTTTTACCTAGGTCCTTATGAGAGTGTACAAACTGAAGAATCCTTTCTCCTCCTGTCCCAGTTTAAGATAAGACCAAGTTGTAAATACAATTCTAGCTTGAAACTCACAAGCCAGCACTCCTGTCTCCAAATCTAGCCACTGTCAAAAACCCCACTGATTCAAGTGAGGCCAGAGACTTGACTCCAGGATGGTCACACCTGGGGTTTTCTGCCATGATATAGATTTGCTAAACTTGGAATTCAGTTGTGGGTCAGCTTCCTAACACCACCCAGGTTTGGGTGGCTGGAGCTGGTGTTTCAGTGCTGGCCCTTGTCCATGGAACTGAAAGCCAGTTCCAATTATGATAATGACAACAAAAATATTCAGCACTTCATCCTCAAAGGGTTGGGTGGGTGGTTCAGTCAGTGCCTAGCTAATCAATGGCACAATATGAACCATGCCACAATTACTCATACGTCTTTGCAAGCTACATATGAAAAAAGCCTGTGGGGTTGATGGGTATATTTAGATTTCTTTTTCTCTAGAGTTTCCACTACTGCTAGATTCCCCAAACCATAGTAGCAGCAATAAAAAAATTTTTCAAGGGTGCTGTTATGATCTAGAGGCAAGCTGGAGGGGAAATGTGAATGGATACTGCTAAAGTGATCATTTCTTACTTTGTGTGTGGCTTTCTGAGCAATTCCTGTGTGTCTTTTTACCCTCCTGCTGAGGGATTTGGCTGGAAACATCCTCATCAGCTGCACTGCCTCCTTGATTGTTGGAGGCATTTCCTTGGTGACCAGAAAGTGGCACAGAGGCATAATTGAACATGAACCCTTTAAAGGGCTGGCACAATCCCAGTAAATGAATGATCAGAAAAGCCACTCTTCTGAACGGCCTGAGAGGAAGGAGCATTTTGTGAAGCAACCAGACTGGGAACAGAGGCTCAGGTTTTTCAAGTCGGAAACTTCTTGTCCAGAGGATCAAAGTAGGTGCATAAAGAAATACAGAATGAGTGTCTCAGAGTGCAAGAGATGCCTGGAGAAGATGCTTCCTTTCCTTCTTGGCTCAGGAAGGGGAAGTTTGCTCGACACACATCACACCACTTTTATAAAGGAGCTGATCTTGCTATGTGCTAAAGAGCTTTGGCTTTCACACTCATCAGTGACTGGAGGTCACCCAGTATCTTGCAGGAACATATTCCCTGGCAGGGTCAGGCTCTAAAGCATTTGATGTCCAGTCCTTTCTTTGCTCTTAAACATGTCACCTATCTGTTTTTAAAATGATCAAACTCACTCCACAGCAAAATACCCTTAGGATTTTTCTCAGTGCAGAGAGCTGTGCTATGTGTTTACTCTTCAGTGCACTCCTGTGGATCACATACACATTGTGGCCTGGAAAAACCTCACAATGCTCCTTGTACTGTCTTCAGCTCAAGACCAGCAGGCTCTTCTAGTTATATCAGAGCCCAGTTTAGATAATTTGAAATAGTCTCCTGAATCTCAGGAAAGTCTGGCTTAATCAATCTCATTTCCTTCCTTTCTATAGGCAGTTTGCATTGATTTCTTGAGCTACAGTCAATCCATAGCCATTTCCTTCCTGAAACTCTGCTGGTTTTGCTTTGAACTTCTCCTCCTGGAAGGGTGCGGTGTTAAATGATCATGTTATGGTTGGCCCCTCAGCACTTTGGCTGGGGGCAGAGGGATGTCATGGCTTCATGGCATTTACTACAATCAGAGAGACTTTCCATCACTTGTGGTAATTTAAATTACAACCCTTCTTCTAAAATGTATCTTCATAGCTGCCGTATAAATAGAGGACTTGCTCCAGGAATTTTTGGATGTGATTGTTTGGCCTATGTCATGGAGGTCAGAGGATTTGGTCATAATGGTCCCTTCTGGCCCTAACATCTTTTAATATATGAATCATTTCATTTAGTCCTGTCATCTGGTCTCCATTGTGGCACTAGCTCATTTCATAACAAAGCAAGGGGTCTATCATGTCTTGGAGAATGGAAGGAACAGAAAATTACAACAGAACACCCTGAAATAGTGGAGAGGCTGTCATAGGCCTGATTTCAAGTATACCTCATTATCCAAAGGCAACTGGTGATTTTTTCCAGTACTGGATGAAATGGATTTATTGAGCTCCAGTGTCAGTTTGTACTGAATGTACCTTCCTGAAGATCTGTGACCTTGGAGCACTGAGGGGTTATTCAGTCTGACTGATAGACCTGGAGGAAACCTGCTGTACCCATCGAGGCCTGCACCTCAGGTGTATAATAAGTCAAGTCAAATATACCATAATTAACTTTCTGTGGGCACAGTCATGAGTTCTCTTGATAAATCCCAAGGAATAGGAGCTCACAGGCACTCAGCCTCACTGGATACTGAAGCTCTGTAGGGCTCCTTACACCTGAATATGTGAAGTTTATCAGGGATTTATGCATATATATTGAGTCTCTCCCTCTAGCACCAATCAGCAAAATTCTCCCTAGCATTGTATCTGGAAACCCTTTTAACAGGGTAATTTAGGAAAGCAAAGTCATTCCTCAGGAGTGATTAATCCAGTCATTGTTCCACATGGAAACCGTGTCTTCCCTTATATTTTCTCATGGGCATGAAAATCTGGATTTGAAGCTGGAGTCATACACAGATGTTTCTAAACACAGAAAGTCATGCTGACCATCCCCACACCAGCAAAAACCACCTGCCTGGGGAGCTCATTTAATCCTGGAAGCCTCCTGGAGGGCTCCAAAACATCTTCAAATGTTGTGACATAAAAAACTGAATGAAAATCCTGAATACTGACTGTTTAGGTTGCAACACAACTCCAGCCCAGCCCTAGGAAAGTCATGCTTTGCCTGCTCTACAGAGATATTTCAGAGATGCTCCTCTGGAGGCTCAGACACTAAGAAGCATGAAATAAGACACCTGGAAGTGGCAACTCAATTCCATCTTCATCAGTAACAGGGAATTAACTGCTAATGGCTAATACCTGACTGTAATTACACATTAAGTACAGTAATGAATGAAGATGAGAAACAGGAGAGCCTTCATATGCAAAATTATCCAAATTACACAGTCCTTTCCGTTTTCCAAACAGTCAGTCAGCAACCTCATGAAAAAGGCTTGTAATAAAAGGGATTTCTGCATTTTATTGTTTCTACAGGTAACCCAGGAAAGGCAGCATGGTTTCCCCATGCAGGGCTGCATCTCAAGTCTAATTTATCTTTTTGCAGCTGAATCAGCAGTCTGGGCCAATAGCTGGGACAACATGTCATATCAAACAGTAATAAACCTGAAGTCTGATGGTAAAGCTGATTGACAAAGAAGAAGTGTCTTGTTCTGTGGATATTGCCAAAGTAAAAGCATCTCTCAGAAGAGAGATCCTCCTTCTGCTGTCTCCAGAGAGCTTCATGTGCCACTGAGAATAAACCAGTCTGTTTATTTCCTGATCTATTCACCACCTCTTCTCAGAAGTTGTTCTGGCAGGATGGCACCTTTCTGTAGATGTGGGAGCATAGGCTGGATATTCCCCTATCCTGGAGAGATTCAGAGGCCCTGACACCAGCAAAGAGAACTGTGGCTACCACTAAATGTCACGGTGCAATTTGGGAATCTCTTCTCTGCAGGGACAGCAATAAGGTCTCGGCAACTCTTCCACCACTGGTTCCCTCATAGCAAAATATAACATTAATCAGAATATTTTCCATGACCAGCACTGCGGCCCAAAGCATGGTCTCACCCACACTCTCTAGGAATAGTTAGAAAATAACCCAATTGGTTAAAACATAGGCTGGATCATAGGGTGGTAAGAAAGAAATTGGATGGGTTGTTCTCAAGTTCCAGGACTCAGGGGAGTTTGGGAACTAGTTTGAGTGGTATCAGCAAAAAAGGGACGCTCAGGATGTGGAGAAAAAGACCAGAACAAAGCCTGTGACTGTGTCCAGTAAGTAGCTGCAACTTGACACCTCTTATTAGTGCCACTGAAGGGAAAAGAAAGCCCCTGTGCACTCCCACAGGTTTTTTCTTGTTGACACGATTTTCATGTGCCACGAGCTCCCTGGCTCACTTCAGGGGCTGGTTTACATCATTCCTCACAGACTTGCTTGAGCTTGTATCAGACATACTCCCTCTCTCCATCCTCCTTTCACACCCCTTCCTCCGTTTGCTTTCATGCCACCTCTCCGCCACCCTTTTTTGCAGCACCATCTGTCCAGAATGGATTTGTCTGTTTTTCCTGAAACCAAGTTCTTCCTGAGAAGCA
The DNA here is from genome assembly GCA_013397775.1 of Eulacestoma nigropectus. NCBI lineage: Eukaryota > Metazoa > Chordata > Aves > Passeriformes > Eulacestoma > Eulacestoma nigropectus. The sequence continues at coordinate 702,436 of VZTE01001421.1, read as the reverse complement.
AGTACACAATTTCAGAGAGTACAAAATCAAAAACGAGGCTAATGATAAAAGAAAACCCATCTTTCTGACTGCCCCTCGTTCAGAGTTCCCACCTGGCAGACATTTTCAACTCCTTGCCAGAGGATTGTTTCATCTGCTGGATATGCATTTCATGTTCATCTGCTGGATATGCATTTCATTCCACAAGCCAGTTCTTCCCCAGGTGTCTTTCACGTGGGGTCTTCCATGCCAAGTGATAAACTGCCACCTTTGTGTGAGATAGTGGCAGCAGTTCAGAGAGAACAAGCTTGGAAGCAGCAGGCTGGAAGGAAAAGACCAGGAAAAACTTCAAGATTGAAGGGGACTTGTTTGAATCCCTCCCATCAAACTCCAAATGCCTCCAGTGATGAAGGGGGAAAAGAAAAAAACCAAAAAAGATAAATGTTCTGCATGCCAGGACTACAGCCAGTGAAAGTCAGCACTGCTCCACTGCCATATGGGTGACTTCAAACACAAACCCTTACCCCTTCCATGGGCAAAGTCCTACAAAGTGCAGATCCACAGACACGCAAGACACCTATACCCTAAATGCAGAGTAAAAGAGATCCCAGCTGCAAAAAAATCAATGTGTGGCTCCAGTGGTGCAGTGTAAATTTGCACCGACTTTAAATTTGCATTAACAAGTATAGGTTTTAAAAAGTAAATGTCAAGAAAGGGATTTTTCAGAAACTAAAATCAAGCCAAGTTACAGCCAGCTTCTCAATTCCCTCAGCGCCATTTACTTAGGCAGCTTTCCAATTAGTGTCAATGAAAGTTTTGCCTGAGTAGTGACAAAGTAAAAATAGACTCAGAATTATCAGGATTCGACCCAGAGCCTTTAATACACAGAAATAGACAGACCCACACACCAACATGCACAGAGAGGGCAAACCTCAGGAGTGATAACGAGCTTTGATTTTTCATCAGCCACAAAAATATCAGCTATGCCACCAGTACATTCCAGAATAGGGCAATACTTATATTTGATCCCTGCCGTGGTTTCACGCTGCGCATTACATAAACCAGTTATCCTCCATACAGTAATGGAAACAGACATCATTTGCCATGGTTTATTTTTTGCATCAGGCATTCTTTGCCAGGTACTCATGGGAAACAAGATGGCAGGGGAATGGCACTAGATTTCCCCTGTGCAGACTCCAGGGAAGCCGTGAACAAGCAGTGCAGGAGCTTAGTTTGTTTTTTGGAACTCTTGCAGGAGCTACTGGCTCATCTTGCCCCCTTTGCATACCTAGAAGGTGTCATGTGCTACGACAGCGTATTTGCTGACAGAACAAATTTGGCTCCAGTGCCCAGAAAATACTGGTCTCTGCAGTGAGCTCCTCTCCTTCTACCAGTGTGAATGGGATTCAAACAATCCTCGGGGTGAGATCACCCTTCCCACAAGTGCCATTATTTTCCTGTGATCTCTACTAGAAAAGCACCACCCTGTAGAGAATGAGCTCAAAGATAGGTTGACCCCTTCACAGAGCTCTAGGCCGTGGGATAAATTTCCAGGCAGCGTGAAGTGAAAATTCAATGTTATTAAATGAGACTGACCATTTAATATTGACACCAGCATTAACTACACAAAATAGCTACTTGGTAACCTCTTGTGAGTCCATCCACCACCATACTCAGATTATATAAACATAGGACTCTAAAAGAAAACTTGGATCCGGAGTGAAGATGCCACTACAAGCTTGACTTCAGCCCTGGGTTTAGACCCACTACAGATGTCAGATCATCCAGCAACATTGCTTGTTCTCTAATTTTTTTTGAATCTGTGCTTCAGGGTAAGGTTTGGACAGAATATTTTCCTGCTGTTAGACATTCTTAGAGGGTGAAAGCTGAACTATCAAGAACTTCACAGAGTTGTAGTATTGTTCTTTGAGCCTTTTGGAAATAGGCTGGAACAAAAGAAGCTGCCTAAGCCATCTCTCCCATACTAAAATAGGATCACTCAAGGCTAGAATAAAAACCATTCTTGTTATATCTGAGCAAGCCACTCTATGCACCAGGTGCTGAATATCCTGAACCCCAGTGGCAGCACTGAGGAGCTGGGAGCGTTTAGCCTTGGACAGGCTGGGCCCTAAGCTTGTGCTTACACAGAACAACATCTTTCCCTGTGTCTCACCCCACGCTTGCACAGTGCTGAGAACCTTGCAGAGGGCTTGGCAGGCAGGGGACATCGTGCTCCACAATTTGCAAGCCGTGCCCAATGCTGCCTGGGCAGACTGCTAACATCTGACTGCAACAAGGTCAGGGAAAGAACTGGGATGGGAGAGCTCAGAACATGCCCCCCGATGAGCTAAAAAGGCCTGGGAGCAGCTTGAAGGTTTTATTGGCAGGGATCAAAAGATAGCAATGGACTTTAAATCTGCCTTTTCTCTGTAACCTGTGTAAGCTGTTTTTCTTGGTGTTTAATTGCTGACAAACTGTGAAGGGTCACAAGGGCTGGAGTTTTTTCATGTTTTTTGCTTCCAGCAAACACACACAATTATTTTTTGCATCCTTGCTGGAAAGAACAGAGCAGACTGTACTCCAGGACTTTGTCACCTTAGGACATATGATCACCATTCGTACGTGTCATACTCAGACTTACGCCAGCCTGTTAGCAAAGCTGGAATAGTAAAGGCAGCGAGAGACAAGTTGCATTTCCACAACCCTCCAGCTGTCAAGAGGAGCAGAAACTGACAGAAATAAGCTGCATAGAGGAGACAGGCCAAACCAGAAATAATCCATCATGTGCCACAGTTCCCAGATTCCTCAGGATCCTTTCCGAGGAATCTGATGTCAGGCATTGAGCATGTCAGCACAACTTGCACTTTGGTGATTTTCCATCTGTAGCTGCTGTTTCTGATGTTACATGCAGGGTTACCACTGACACAGAACACTTCAGGAACACCTGGAGGAGCAGTGGCCAATCGTCCTTTGCATACTGAAAGTTTTGCATGGCCAACAGCCACAAAACACATTCTGCAAGGCTGGGAATATCTCAAGAGAGGCAAGGATAGCAGCTCCACTGGGGTCTCACTGCTCTCGTGTGTGTTGGCACCAGGGTGAACATGCAGTGAATAGCAGTAGCAGGCTTAGCCCCCTCCTGGCTGACTGCCAGAGAGACCTGAAGTCACAAAGAAGCCCCCAGAGCGCCACAGACCCCCACTGCTGGTTATGTTACAGTCAGTGCGTGAGGAGTTGTACTTATGAGGCAGCTGTGGCTCCATAGCCACACAACCATTTTGAGAAAGATCAAGGCATTAATGAGGGGAGTCAAGTAAACAGCCAGAGAGAGGCAGATTTGTATTTCTTAGTCTAAGTGGAACATCTGGGCCATTTTTGAGGGGAGAGTAGCTTGGAGTTTTCAATATCTGATTTGATCAGCAAAACAGACCTCAGAGAAAGCAAGAGCAAAAGAAAACAAGGATGTTACAAAAACTTCTCCCCGCTTTCCCTGTTACAACTTTCTAGAGAGTCATTTAAGATGGGGCACCCACTATTTCTACCTTTCTCCCTCCTAGAAGGTCTCTTTGTTAAAAATTTTTGGAAGCAAGAAAAGTCCAAAACCCGCACAGGTTCCTTCATCAGACAATATTTCTTTTCTGCCCCAAACCTGGCCATCAGTCTTGTCCTGCTCATTCCCTCCAAGGCAGATGCCAAATTCCTGCAGATGGGACCAAACTCTGCTGCCAGCCAGTTCTGGCCTGAAAGGGAGCAGGAATGCAGAGCATGGCTGTGCCGTGGAGACACTACTCAGCAAAACAATCCCATGGGAACTGAAGTCTGGATCGTCCTGACTGCACACAGGCACATTTCTCCATCACTCCACTCTCTCTTCCTCTCCATTCCTATCTATTGACAAGCATGTTAGACATATAAACAAGTATGAGGAGAAAAGGATCCATGTAAAGAAGGCAGTTAAAAAGAGGTAAATTGGTGTAATTAGGATTATTTTGGAAAGTAGAAGGCCCTCAGGAAATAAGGGTATTCATGTCTAGGCAGTTTCATCTCATTTCTCTTTGTTGTTGGGCTACAGCACCGCAAGTATTAGAAAGTATGGAAAGAAGCAACTCATCTTCAGAAGTTAAACACTCAAGGTCATCTGGATAGACACTGACCAATGCACAGAACAAGACATTAAAAGGTACTCAAGAAATGCCAGCCAACTGAAGAAAAGTCACATTTCTCAGCCCCACGTCCCAGCAGCTGAACTTTTTGTCCCCTTCTGTCATTTAATCCCAGCTTTTCCCAAGTCATCAGAGTGCTTCAAAGGAAACAGTTCACCAGAGTGCCCAGAAGCTGCATAGCCCTCCTGTCTCAAATTTAACACCTCCTGAGCTACTGCCTTTCATACCATTAAAAGCGCCTTACGAGTATATTTAGGCACTAAGTAATCGTTTGCAGCACTTACTGCAACAAGCTCACTGCTTCTCCCTTTCTTGCCTTTATCCAGGGAAGTTTGGTTTTTATTTTTAAATCTTCTTGTTCTGATTTTAAATGGCTTTTCTTCCCTTGCCCACTCCCTCAACGATGTTTCGTGTTCTTCCACGAAGTCCTGCTGCCTTATATGCCTTTCTTCTCATTCAGTTGCAATTGAGTTGTTGCAATCCAGCCAACTAGACTGAATGGACAGATTCCTGCACAGGGCTCTCCTCAAAATATTCTCAGCCCTCTCCCTACCCAAGTGCATTCCCTGTTCACACAAAAAGAATTAAGTCATCTGGTTGCAAGCGTACACAACAAATGCTGCAGCAACAGATGTTATAGAACTGTGGGCTGTTCAGTGACGCAGTTTACCATGACCCAGTTTTGAGTCACCATCCATACCACTGGTGTTCCAAAATGTAGGAGCTTGACTTAAAAAAGAAAAATTCCACATGTATAGAAAGCTTTGTGAATGGTTCAATGGCTGAAGTGCTCATACAGCTGAAGAAAAGAGAAAAAAAAAGGCATTTGTACAAAATAAGATGCAGAGCTGCAGCTGCCAGCATTGATTCCAAGCCATGATGTTAATGTGTGCCACATGAGGGTTGGGCAGAGCTTCAGCACATGCTGCACTACAGCAAAAATCCATGCTTAACTCAAGACTGGGGTAGCCAAATATGGCAATGGGGATCATCACTGGTTTGTAGAGCTCAGTTCTACCACAGTGTGCTGGTTTTGGCTGGGACAGGGTTAATTTTCTTCACAGTAGCTGGTACGGGGCTGTGTTTTGGATTTGTGCTGAAAACTGTGTGGATAATACAGGGATGTTTTCATTAATGCTGAGCAGTGCTTGCACACGAGTCAAGACCTTTTCTGTCTCTCACCCTACCCCACCAGCAAGTCAGCTGGGGGTACACAGGAATTTGGGAGGGGACAGCTGGGACACCTGACCCCAGCTGACCCAAGGGATATCCCACACCATATGACATCGTGCTCAATGCACAAAACTCAAAGAATAAAAAGGAACGGGGGACACTGGGAGTGATGGTTCTTGTCTTCCCCAGTGACCATCACACACACGATGGAGTCCTGCTTTCCTGGGGATGGCTGAACGTCTGCCTGCCCACAGGAAGGGGTGAACAAATGCCTTGTTTTGCTTTGCTTGTGTGCACAGCTTTTGGGTTACTTATTAAACCACCTTTATCTCAGCTCATGAGTTTTCTCACTTTTACTCTTCCAGTTCTCTCCCCTGTCCCACTCCCCCATCCTTGCTCTATAGCACTGCCATGAGATGCCAGAGCTGGACAGTTCAACCCTCCATATCTTCAGCTCTTTATTATCTCATGTACCATCAGCCAGCAGGGATGGTCACAGAAACATAATCTTTTAGTAAAAGTAAAGAATAACAAGCTATTCTATCTAGAGGAGTTTTTGGAAACAATCCCTTCACTTCTTTATCAGGAAACAACATCCTCTGAAGTCAACAGCCCAACCTATTCCCTACTAATTCCCAGCTCAGGCAAAGGAGCTGAGGTTCATATTTCTAATCAACTCCACCACCAATGTTTGATTTTTCAGTGACTCACTTGGACCCAGCAGGGAATCCCAGAGGAGAACCCAAGAATGGAGATCCCTTAGCATCTGCATCCTTTTTTTTCAAGTAACTTCATCTAACTTGCTTCCATCCAAACCTTTCCCCCTTTCAACAAAACTTTTTGCTGGTCTAATTCTAGCTCCAAAGCCTTTCTCTTTCTTTTTCTCTTATGGGGCCCTCCTGTAAGTCTTGGACTCATCAGCACTGGGGATTAGACTGCACATGGCTGTCCTAGCACAGAACAGAGAGAACATGATGTAATTTCCATTTTTCTCCCATTTGTGCTCTTTCAAAGCCCCAAACTACTTATGGTTTCCACGCCACGTATTCTTCTGTCCGTTGCCATGGTGCAGCCACTGGTTTGTCATTAATATTGTGGGTAACTTCAGATCCTTGACCTCAGGGCTTTCAGAGCTTTTTATGGTGTATTTTCCTCTTGATTGAATTGCTCTGCATTCCCAAGCACAGCTAAAACAAAAATAAAACACTGCTGCTTTTGAATGGTGAAAATTCATTTCACAAAGACAGGCTAGCAAAGGCTGGAAACCCATTGAAGAACAGCAGATTAAAAGGAAAACAGCCATTCTCTGCAGACATAGCAACTGTGGCACAGATTTAAATTTACCTACATTATCTGAGTCAAGCGATGGTCCCCAGGGCCCATGCATGAACTCACTATCTGGCACAGTTCTGATCCTAATAATATGCCACCCCACTGGAGAGGACCTCAAATCATTCCATAAACTGTCATCCATGAAGTTTCACAACAGTTCTAAGAGGTGCAGAGTTACTTGTTCCCAGATCACAAATTGAAAGACTGAAGTATAGAAAGCTGAATGAAGGTATAGCTCGTGGCTTCCTGTGCATTTGCCCTGCCTTGATCTCTGTTCTTACCTTAGGGCCATTTGCACGCCCAGGGACACCTCACTCCCACTGCAGGCCTGTGCAAATGATTTTGTGCCTGTGAATTTTGCCCAGTGGGATTATTATTTAGACAGCAATTACTAAGTCAAGTGCTGTCTGTCATTCTCTATATTCAAGACTTGAATTTACTGAGAGCAGAATTTCATCTCAAGTATTCTTTAATGCTAGTGACAATTCTCACTTCAGAAAGCAGTCCTTTGCAAAAGTCTCTGAGAAATCAGCAAGTTTACGGTACACTAGACTGAATCTGTGGTATCCCTGACTAACAGAAGTATGATGACTTTTTTTCCAGCTTGAAGAAAATAGCCATTACCATGAAAAATGTATTAATTGTCATATGAACAGGAAATTGCCAAAGCTAAACTATTCTTCAAGTGAAGAGATTTTAAAAATTGCATGTACTTAAAGATGGTGCTTTCACATAAGCTCTTTCTGTTAAGTGGGATCCCAGAAACATGGATTTGCATTTAAAAGGCCTAAGCCATCACATTTCTGAAGGTCCAACCCTCCTGCCCAGCCTGGCAGTAGTTTGTTTGGTGAGGGGCCCTTCAGGATATAAAACCCCAAGGGAACAGCAGCATTAGCATTTTCCTTTTTTTCCTGGAGGTATTATTTGTTTGAAGGGAAAAGTGCATCTACTACCTGCTTGGGCAAGATGCTTCAAAACTTGCAAAAAACCCATCTGAATCTACAGGCAATGCAATACTGCATGGGCCAGGCAGGCAGTTTTATGCACTTAAAAATGCCTACTAACAGGACTGGGAATGACACTAAGCACTTGATCATATCAGAATCCATACAACATCTGACAGGAAAAATAAAGAGCAGCAAATTGAGAGTAAGACACAAAGCCTGAGGAGTTTTCTGGAAATGCTGAGGGAGCGAAGAACAAGCAAAGGACAGAAGGAAAAGTAACATAAAGTTATATCCATACTCCTCAGATTCGGGGTGTGCTTGAGCTCATGTTGCTACTGAAGCAATTTTAGGACCACTCTTGCTTCAAGAGTATCTCCCCTAGTCCCTTTCCTGGGCAGGACAGCTCTGTCCTGGACACAGAGCAAAGCCATATCACAAGTGCTTAGGGACAAAACCCTCCCCTCCTACTGACACGTCCCTCTCGCCAGAGGCTGGGAGTAAAGCCAATCCCACAACTTCTTCCCAGCAGAATAAGGACTCCCTTTAGGATTTGCTCAGTCAAGAGGACACTCCAGCTGGCTTCACTCCCTCAGAAGCCTGCACTCCTGTGTATCCATCCTGCCAGGCCAACTACAGCAGAGCCACTCTTTCACTCTTGCAGTGAGGGTGAGTTGGCTGTGAGATCCCCCCAAGGCAGCCCATTTGAAAGTCTTTCATTGGGAAGGCCAGTCACATTCCACTTTAGATAAAAACGCTGCCTGACAAACAGCCTTGTTCCTCAGATCCCGGGCTGAAATAAGGAGGAAAAAAAAAAGGAAAAAGAAAAAATAGAAAAAGGAAAGAAAAAAAAGGCCATGAAATCCCAGATCTCTTTAGGGAAAAGTGTCTCTGTATGCATCAGTGTGTCTGTACCTGACATTCATTCTTATAAAAGCAATTAAAAAAAAAAGTTTTTATAAAAAAATCTTATATTCAGGATTTATGGAAGCATAGTAAAAATGATGAGAAATGCCAGATATCCCTTTCTGGGATCCTGTGAGATGCTGAACATTGTCACTTCCTTCTGAATAAGGCAATTTAAATCTCAGCATCATAACTTAGTTTTCCTTGTATTATCAGCCCCATGCTCACATTCAAGATGCTCGCTTTGGATTCAGGTACCAGCCTACTGCTTCCCAATATCAGAGGTGTTTTGTTTGGTTTGTGGGGGTTTTGTAATACTTTTATGAATAAAATAATGCTGTAAGTGGAATCTCTATATATTGCAAAAAGCCACATCTGTTCCCACAGAGTGAACCATGCAGGATTAGCATAATAAATTCTGCTGTAAAGTATATTCATAGCATCTTACTACATCTAGGAAGAGAAAAATGAGGGTTACCTGCTGAAATAGAGCTGCCTGGTCTTTTCCAGGCCCAAATCTATCCATACATCCATACGTCCCTCCATCCCAGAGCAGAACCAGTCCTACCATGAAGCACATAGAAACATAAGAAAATAAGAACTTAATACGCATTTAATTTCCATATTGTATGCTTTGCCACCCTCTCTGCTCAGAAATCAGGAGACAGAATTCAGGGGTCAGAATTCAGCATGGACATAGAACTGCACCTCCTTATCACGGAGGAAAGAGATTAAAAAGCCTCAAAAATAATTTTTCAGTTGAATGCATTTCATTAGACAAGATTTCTCCCACATGCAGAACAGGATGCTGGAATGGAAATAGCTTAACCCATTTTATAAATTGGCATGAATCAAGGTAAACAGCAGGCGTTAAACAGGCTCCAGTCATGCTGTTTGCATGCTTCGCTTACTGTATGATGATATAATTTCATCACTGTTGATTAACTAATTTTGTTAGCATCTAGAGTAGTCATCTGTCAGGGCCTTGAGGTCTCCAATTATTTCTCTGCCAAAGTTATGATCTACTTATACATCATCCAATTACCTAACAGTGACAATAAAAATCAGACCTGGTAGTTAAACTGCAACCGTGAAAGTCAGGAAATGGAAATTTTGCCCCAGCTCTGTTACTCACTTGCTGTTTGTGGCCAGCTCAGGCCACAGTTTCTTCATATCCACCAACCTGGGAATTCCTGTTTCAGATAATCAAGATCTCTCTCTGACATCAAGAGCAGATACAAATACTCAACAAATCAATCCCTCAGTGCCTCCAAGTGAGCTCCCAAATGCAGTAGAGTCCTACAATTCAACTCGGTAATGATTCTTTAGCCATTTAACCAGATATAACAAGCCTCATGCACCAGCGGATTCCTGCCTGATGTTCCCCCCAAAAGGTGCCTGGAACAACTGCTATGCAGATCCCTCTCTCCTGATGCAGCATCCCAGGCATTACATGCACTGTAGCAGCCACCCAGCTTGGTTTCTTATATGGAGACAAAATGGGATCATTCTTTTGCTTGGGGTTGGGCCACTTAACAGCCCTGAGGCCAGAGGATCTGCAAAAAAAACATCCCCAGGTGCATCTGTATGGTGAGGAAACCCACAGTGTGCTGCCTCATGGAATGGGAGGAAAAGAGCTCTGCAAAACAGGGACAGTGTGTGTGTCTGCCTCAGATGGGCTGTGACAGATCTGAGGAGTATAAACAGATTTTAGTTCCTTTATGGAGAACGTGCAGCACAGCTCTCCATTCTTTTGCTGTTCTCTCGTAGCACGGCAAGTTTTCACTTCTTATTTTCAGTTCTGTGGCCTGGCTAAAAGGAAACACTGTTCCCCTAAAGACGGAATGTGCTCTGGGCAGCTGAGCTAAAAGCAGAGCTTCGTGCTGAAGTTGGAACAAGGTGAATCCTTTACACCATGACACCTACTCATGGTATAATGTGCAACCATGAAAAATGAAACCAGCTGAGTTCTGCACAAAGCTTTTGTGTGTGTCTGTGTCTGATGTGCTCTGTGAATCTTTTGTCACAGCTCAAAGTGCTGTCCCCAGAGAGGGGCAATTTTTTCCCTTCCCTCAACTGTGTTTTATGGTTTTATTCTAATTTTACAACCAGTCTGTGACAGCTGGTCACACAGTGTGTCTGGGTTGAATAAAGCCCAGGGACCCTTTGCCAAACTTCAACGCAATGTGCTGAGCTTAATGAAATGTGTCAGCTCCACTGTGAATTGTGCATTCATGGAACTGAATGAATCCGAGTTTTCAAGGAAAACTTAAGGGATACATAACTGCATACAGCAAATCCAGGGTGGGTGGAGAAAGGAGAGAGGAGAGAAATCCCACAGAAACATTTAGCAGCTCTACTAATAGCCAAATACATACTGATAGCTGGAATTTAATCAACCTGTTTGAGTAAAGATTTTAAAGTATCAGCCACTGCTGAGGCCTCAGGGGAGACCAAGTATGGTTCAGTGGCTGAGTTAAAATGCTGGGTCCCAGTGGTCAAGGTTATAGTGCAGCTCTGCCACATGAATCCAGCACAATCCCAAGAAAGTCACATAATTTCTGTGCCTTTCTCTCCCATTTCTATAACAGGAATAAAAGTGCTTCATTCTGGCTCAGGCTGCTTCTCTGATCTGTTGAGGTTATCAGCCCGGCAGGACACTGACCATTCCTGACACACAACAGTGTCTAGTCAGTACTTGAAGCTATTTTTGTATTTGGGAGAGGACAGACATGAGAGATGCAAGGTACACAAAACCAAGTGTATAATGCAAACTGGATTGTACTCTGGTGAACATGAAAAATGTTAATTTTGACAGAAAAAGAGGACTTCAAAAGGTTTAAGATTTTCCTGCATCATGTCAATGTATCGTGAAAATCATGGTGCCATTGCATTTCTCATCCTTGTAGTTTCTTGCTAGAAATCAGTCTATCAGTAGACAAATCAATGGCTTGATTCTCTGTTGAAAGGAAACGGAAACGGGGTGCTTAGCATCCTGGAAAATCACGCATGGTCTGGGAATTTTTCTGACCTAAGAGATTCACAGAGGAAATAGATAAATTGTCACTGTTACCTGCTGTAAAAGAGTTGCTCAGTTTTCCTTTACCTCTGTATTTTCAGTTAATTGTCAGCTAAACTGGCCCAAAAGACCTGGACCTAGTTGTGTCATACCCAACACTCTGCTACAAAGTGGAGAGATCTGTAGGAAGGCACCTGATGTCCATGGCTGGGCCCTGCTGCAATTTGCTGTCAAAGTCAGTCTGACATTTCTGCATCAGGCAAGAAGTTATCTGACCTTGACATGTCAAGGAAAACAGCAAACACACTTGCACAAACATTGTAAAACAGGAGGACAGATGCCAAAATGTGGATGTCCTTTGGGGCAGAGTTAAAAGTCCAAGACAGGACTCCTGGATGTGTTAACACTGCTTTCAAAGCTTTTCACCTCTCACTAGCAGCTTTTACCTCAGAAGTGCTTTACTAAAGAATTAAGCCTTAAAATATCCTTTTAGATATTCTATTTTACATTAAGGGAAACAGAAGATTAAATGACTCCTGCAAACTTTACACTTGTGTTGGAATCAGACATAAAGCCCAGCTATCTTTGCTCCACTCTTTGGCTTTAGGCCAAGGCCATATTTTTTCACCTCCTAAAACAAGTCCTGCAGACATGTGGTCAAGAAGAGAAACTTCCTCTGCAACCAAGAGCCCTTGGGCTGTAAACACAGCTCTGAACTCTGCCAACCTGCCATGTGCACTAACAATGAAAAAAAAAAAAGAAAATCCACAGCCATTTGAGAAGACACTTTCAAAAGTGGCCCAGTTCCCACCATGCTGTCTGCAGCCATCTTCTTTTTGCACCTGAACCAACCACACCATCCTCCTTGTCCCTGAACTCTCCTTCTCCTTCCACATCTGTTGCCTGCAAATCTTCCTGTCACCACCTCCTTTTTTAAATGCCAAGATCTGGATTGCATCCTCATTCCTTCAGGCCTTGATCACTTCTGGCCATGGGGAACAGCAAACTCCACTTCTTCCATGAAGCCTCCCCAGTTGCCCACAGCACTGACCTTACCAGGTGCAATGTGTAATTTTCCACCTCCTCGCCCTACATGGAAGGGTGATACAAGGGCCAGCCCCACTCCAATCAGCGCCTTGTAGATTCAGCTGCATCAGGAATGTGAGACCCCACATATAACAGGATGGAGTCTAATAGTTTTGGTGGGATCCAGACCAGCACCCACAGCCCTCTGATTTCACCAATAGGTCTTTGACACAAGACAAGCCTTGCCTGCAATGTCTTGCCTATATCCCATTGGTTCTGGTGTCCAGTTCAAAATAATCCTTTTGGATTTTCTGCTCCTCTCTCTTTCGTTGCCTCCTCTATTCCCTAATACTCTTCATCATGACACAAATGCACTGCTGGTGCAAGACCTTTCCATTGTACAGAAAGCCATAGGGTCTTCCTCTTCTGCTCTGGGAATGAGTTTGTGAATACTCAAATATATTCCAAGTATTTTTAACCAAAGCTTTATGTAACTACTAGCATCTATTCTCACTATCCTGCACATCATTCTGGAAATGGTTTGGGAGTGAGACTGATTCTAGGCCATGGCAGTGTGTTCGGTGTTGAGCCTAATGAAAGCAGGGTTTACTCAAGAGGAAGGATTAATTTAAATGTCCTGTATCTCAGCTGTAGCAATACTTTTAATTCATATGTTTGTAGACAAGCCAACCTGTTCAATTCTAATGACCTGTGCAAGAAATACATTTTTCAAACAAATTCTCGGGAAGATACTTCTCTTTAGCATCTCTGGCAAGAAGGAACTGAGAATCAGAATCTTACAACTTGCTCTGGAAATGCCCTTAAAAATGGTTGCATTCTGAGTTTGTAGAAGTGTTTTTAATTACTAAGGAAAAAAAATAGAAGTCAAAGCTTAGCCAGCTGCCAGAGCTTCCAGAGGACTGACTACATTCACAAATCTTGTAATCTTTTTATGTTCATTATGAGGATACTACAAAAAAAAAGGGCAATCAGATCTTGGCCAACAAATTAAATGCTAATTCAAAGATTAATTCACATCATCTGTACTCCATTAGATGTTCTTCTCTGCCAGGGAATATAATGCAATATTTTCAGGGGGAATAGTTGCTGCTATTGCCAAGAGCTTGGAGTTTACTGGCTCTTGCAGCACTGACATGGGAGTCACTGGGCTATGGGCACAGCTAGAGCAGATAGTGGAGCAATATTCAGTATGAAACATATGGAGCAAATCTGCTTTGTTCTGGTGTTAAAAGGTACTGATTATGACCCTGAGAAGCAGCCAAGTGACAAGGGGGAAGCAAACCCATAACCCAATAAAAGTTTATCTTTCATTGTATCATGAAATGAACAATTTGTTGCAGCTGGGTTTGGGCTCCCCCTCCCCCAGTTAAAAATACATAAAGATTTCATTTGAAAATCACAATATATGGCTGAGGGGAGTGTGACTTAATTTCAGTGCATCTAACCTAGAACCTCCTAAGAGGGCAAACCTTCAAAGAATAAATGTGTAGTACTGTTAAAGGCAGATTCCCTAAATAATAATTTAAAAAGCTGCTTCCTAATCAATTTGTGATTCCTTTCAGAACACACAGTGCCAGAATGCAGTTCTACTGTCCTGCCTGTTCATCCATTTGCTAGACATGAAGATTTTAGCTTTTGTTTCCCAACAACAAAGGCCAGCTCTGCAGTGCTTACTGTTGGGTAAATGTTAGATGGGTTCGTGTACAACAGTGACATTCATGAGAGCCACTGTGCAGTGCAGAATGGCCTATGTTAGCCCATAGGAAATCATAAATACTTAAATTTTGTCCCTTAGGGAGCTGTTACTACTGGATTTACATAGCTACAAGGACAATTACACAAGGCAAAGGTGTTTGCTCATTTTACTGGATTTGGTTCCTGATCCCTTTTCTGGGCAAACCTTCTAGAGCCACAATAGCAGTAATTATCCTCAAATAGTCCTCAATTATAAAAAACGCAGTTTTCATTATTTTTTTGTTTTCCATCCAGGGTTCCTAATACAGTGAACACGAAAATCTCAGAGAGGTAAGACTTTTGAGTAAAAACTGGCATCTAAATGACAAAGATGACACTGCAAAAGCAAACACAGAGAGCACATCCAGGAGAAGGGGCAGATAATTCCAGCCATTGAACTGACCTTGAGAATTCAACCGATAATATGGAGGCTGACTCATATTGCACCTCTGATCTAGGCAGGCAGTTCTTGCTTGTGGAACACTTGGTTCTTTCCAGATGTTCTATTGAATCTGTGTGGTTGAACGAGATTAATTTACAGCTATCACAGAATTTGCCTGCAGTTACTTTGTATTTTTATTCGGCAGTATTTACAATAAACAAATCACCATGAAATCTAGATGTCACAGTGCCACATAATGTACCCCTTCATTTGATCTGTCTGAGGTTCAAATCAAAGCCAAATTATGTCCTTCTATTGACTTCCCTGGGTACTGGAAAGGACCCTGCTTGCATTTGGCTCCCTGTGAAAGCCAGATGCTAAGAAGTGGCCATTTCAAATGGCCTAAGAGCAGAACTAAGCAACAGAAAGCTGTTTTTTCCTGTAAAAGTCATACAACACCTGAAGTACCTAGCGCAGCTTTTAGATACAAAAGTAAATTTAATTTTCAAAACAATTTTGTGTAAACTGTTACTTTCTGCTAGATCCATGAAGATTTAATCTCTGCTCCCCACTGTAATGCACACTGCCTGTTTCTCCCACTAGCCTCTCAGAAGTAAAGTAAATGCAACCGCTCTGTTTAATGAGCTGCTAGTATTCTTACTATGATGCCCAATAAAAATTAGGATTTATTTTCCTGAACTCTTTCCTTCAGGAAGTGTCAGCCAAACATAACCCTGCAAAAGCAAACACCATGTTTGCCTTGGCTTCTTTGACATACCATGTTCCCAGAATGAGGGCAGAACAAAATATTGGGGCCTAGGCACATTGCCTGGCTTGCAAATTGGGCACTGACTAAAGCTGGTTTGCAGATACTGGAAGCCAAACCTGTATTCTGGGGTTTGCCAGGTCTGGTGCTTTTCCTCCACTTTCCCAAGCCCATGGTAGCCACATCAATATATGTATTTGAGAAAAGTTTGAGTGCATTTAAGGTGTTATGCAAATATCCTCTCTCATGTCCCTCTGCAACACCTCTATTGAATAACATCTTGTAAAGGTTTTACAGATGCCAGCATTTTTGGATTCATTACCAAGCAAAAGCCAACCATTTTCCTGTGTTACTGTAAATTAATATAACCAATTAGCAGAGTCTAGCTGTCAAGCAGCACCAAAACCAGGGTATCACGCCAGGTTTCTCAAAAACAATTTGGACACCCTGCTCTCTGGTTTTGGCTCAAGTACTGTTAGAAAGAGGACATCCTTATTTCTTCAAATTTCCCTGATGGAATAGGTTCATATTATAAATCACTCCAACTTAAACTGTGATTCTATTTTCTGCATTAAAAATTCCAGAATGTGATTCATCCTCTTGTCACTGTATTTTGACATGAATACAACGCCTCCACAATCAGTGGAGCCAGTCCAAACTGGGGTGCTAAAACAGGCTTTTAGGCAACTCTCTTTTTTCTAAGTCCATCTCTAAGCAGTTTCTACTTTCACTAAGATGACAAGATTGAACTACAATATTATCCCATTCCATGATGTTTATTATCAAAAATCTCACAATCCAAGTGTGGATTCCTTGAGACTGAACTAAACCCACACTCAAACCTAAACTAACCACAAACAGGGCATGAAGGTTAGCCAGTCTCCCTATCCCGAGGTCTTCAGCTGTGAATACAGCCTGAAAACGAGGATGAGTTTAAGAACTGTGTCCCCAACCAGCTTTCTCAAAGGACAAGAAAACTTTGAAATTTGGTCTTCCGATAAATAAATTTGGCTCAGTTTTCAGTCATATCTGTCAAAACTATGCATTCCTACAAATGCAGGAGCTGTCAAAATAAGAGTACAGTTGCTATTTTCAGGATATACAAGCATAACCTGCTAATCCCTCTGTTTATCCCCATCATGATTGGAATAGAAAAGTAGAAATGGATGTGATAGCAAAATGGATATAATTTCACATCCTGTTCCAAGGGACTCTGTTAGTCTCTCCCCCGTTAGTCTCTGCTCTGTGCCCTATCATTAGAGTCCCTCCTCCAAGGTGGTGTCTGCAGAATTTTTCATTAATTTACATTGTCTTTACAGATGCTGAGATTTAGAGTTCCCTGAAAGCCACATGAACTTGTGCACTTCAAAAAATCAAAATCAAATCAAGGTGTCAAGCTCTTACTTGGTGCCTTCTGAGTGCATGTCCTGACATCTCTGTACATCTCAGTGTTAGACCAGAAAACTTTAGGCAGAATTGCTCCTTCCTAACAGGAGAAATCTCCAGTGTTGTGATATCAGACTGCATTTACCAGATGCCACATTTAAATGCAGATGTTTTCATTAGCACAACATTGACCTGAAACATGCTAGGCTTTTGGAAGGAAAATAGAGAGAGGAGAAAAAAAGAGAGGGGAAAACAACCCCATCCCTCTAACAGGTTACCTTACAAGCAACCAGCTTCCAGGATCCTGGCAGACTGGGACCTTTTCTGGGGGAGAGAAGGAGATGCTGAGACCTGCACATGCAATGCTGTTTATCATTCATATTCCACTCCTATATGGCTAGGAAAACCCACAGACACTAAAGCTGAACTTAATCAGCATGTTTCTGTTCCTACACGTGACCATCATAAAAGAGCTTTGCCAGCAGCTAAAGCAATGAACAAGAAAAAAACTACCAATAATCCCAGTCTCTGTAGTTTTCTCTTAAACAGCTTTGACAGGACTTCTTGAACAGACAAGAAAGCCCTGAAACTTTCAAGATGAAAGCAGAAATACAAGCAAAACTGTCAAACTTCATTTGAGTTAACACCTCTAATAAATATTGTGACCAGAAATACTTTTCCAGAGAAATGCAGGTGTGAGACTAAATTCATAACTGAAAGACATTGTTCCTGGACTGTAATCCCAGCTCTGCCACTGACTTTTTCAGTGATTTCATTTCGGGTATTTAACCCCTGGTTACACCACCTTCCCTACTGGCAAATGAACAAGAGGATATTGAACTTCCTGGGTGAGGCTAAGGTAAGTGGATGTGTTCTGACATCTGTTCCCAAGGCAAGTACCATACTTGAGTAAAATAATCAATATGTTACCCACATGTTAATTCCCTCGTCTCCATTTTGCTAGTGCCAGCAACTCTGCTATTTATTTGAGAAACTTCATATTCCTTTTTCCATGGGTGCACAGATTATACTACAACTCATGGGAAGCTGCTTCTAATAAACATCTGTAAATCCATCTCATTCTTGATTTAAATCCTTACATCTAAGCAATTCTGCCAGACTAAAACATGACAACGAGCTCATAAGCTGACACCTCCTCATGTTGTGCCCAAACCAGCTGTGGCTGCACTGCAATGAAATCACGAACAGGAGGTGTCTGGAGTAGCACTGCTCCACACACGTGTGAGTCAGTGTGTTTCTGTACAAAACCATCGGGAGAAAGCAGCCTCAGTCAGAGTAAGCTGTGAGCAAGTTTGAGACAAACCAGAGGAAGAAGTTTTCCACACAATGCAAGCTGTGGAGCTTGTGACCACATGAGCTCAAAAAGGGATTAAACACTTTTACAGGGTCACAGGCTATTAAAATTTCCAGCTCAGAAAAGGACTAACCTGCCAGTCAGTGTTCTGTCAGGGGACAGACCACTGCACACATGCTCTGCTCCCTGATCCCTTCCTTCCAGCCTTCATTACCAGTCATTGTCAGAGAGAATGTCAGTTTAGACAAACCTGTGCTCTCACCCAGTAGCATATGCCTTACATTTTTAGGTAAGCTAGTAAGAATTGCTTTTTGGCGAAAGATTATTCCTTCTGGCACAATATCATGGTATATTGCTTCTAGCACTGTGGCAGCTTTCAGGGAGCTCAGTACCCCTGCACGCTGTTTATGTTCCCATGTTTCTTGTCCCACTTACTTGCTGGTATATTTTATTTAGCATGCATATTATAGGGAGTGAGACACTTGTTCAGTCCTATGTTTATTGAATGCTCAAGATTACTCTGTATAAATATTAGACACTAAGGTGAGCTGTCAGAGAGCCCCTGTAGAGCAAACACACACAGGCCCAACCTCCAGCCCCCTTGATCCATCACCCCAGGTTAGCTGATATGATAAACAACGTAAATAGAAATGACTTGTTCTGAGCAATAGCTGTTAAACCAATAAACATCCAAAACTTTGGAGAAAAAACACTGCTTTTCCTCATTTATCAAACAAGACTCTGTATCTATTTTTTTTCTCCCTCTTCTTAAATAACTTCAGTTTGTAAAGATTGAAGGAAAACAAGACGTCCTTTCAAATCCCTCCTCTGGATAAAACCTCACTGGGTTTTGATGTCAATGGTGCATAGAAGGCTGACCACTGCCAGCACAAGTATTTGGCAGCCGGGCCGTTACATAATACAATCCTGTCTTTCACAGGAGAGAGATCTCTGTGCTACTTAGTGTGCTAAAATTTAACCCACTGCTTTGCTCCATCCAGCCAAAACAACCTTGTACATTTTTCCACAGCACTAAATGATGGCTATTAAAAAAAAAAAAAAAAAAAAAAAAAGAAAATTTTTTCTTGAAA
>VZTE01001421.1:646581-683164 GCA_013397775.1 Eulacestoma nigropectus | reverse complement strand
AAAAAAAAAAGAAGGAAAGTTTCTGCTTGAAAAACAAAATACTCAGGAATACTAAAACCACATATAGGTATTTATTTAAGGAAGTACACATTTCCCTTTCCCCACCTCTGACCAAAATCTGCCCTGAGAAGAGAGATATTTATCTCAAAAAGCAAGAAGGGTATTTTAAAAACTTGTACACCTACTGCAGGAAATATACTAACAAAAATAAAAGAAGTATGTTACTCTCAAACTGTGTCACTGCCCCATGTAAATGTTTGGATTCAGAACTCCAGAAACATAAAATGTTTTCCAAGGCTGTTTACAGTAAGTTTGAGTTTTCAGCTCCCATGAGTAAGAAGAAAATGTCTAACTGCAACTTTTTTTCCAGAATGGTTTTTTAGCTGTTCGTGTGTACCCTGTGATGCTAACAAAAAACAGTATCAGCTTTGAGTGGTGTAAATCAGGGGCACTTTTAGTCCCATTCGTAGTTTCTGCCAACAAACTGACATGGCAATTTACAGTGCCAGATTCTGACAGGTGATATTCCCACTGAACCTGAGTTTTAAAAAACAAATTATCTTTTCTGAGCCCCAGTAGAAAACATCCCATGTAATATCACCCAGCTATCCCTGGACCAGCACCAATATCTTGTGTTCAGCTCATGAACACCCTCCAGCAACAGTGATATCAGCAAATCTGGGAAAGAGAAATCCCAGTTATGGGACTTCCTGAAACTAGAAGAAAGGCCTGCAGGATTTGCCCCATAGAGAACGAAATGGAAAGCCCGGAAGGCCCAGCTTTTCACAGTCAGTTTACAGTCACCAATAAAGATTACCCAATGAGACTCTCTCAGAGAGCTGGAGAAATACTTTGGGGATACAAATCCGTACTCAAGCACAGAGTTAAGGGGAACTGTGGAGCAGAGCAGAGGGGAAGAGACGGGCACTCAACCCCACACTGAAGATAGGGAGCATGATGTGACCAGCCGTCTTTCTACTCCATGGGTAGTGCCAGGCAGACAAAATCCTTCTCTTGGAAGCCCTGGTGCCAGCTGCTGCTGGCAGAAGAGTTTAGAGTCATAGGCATTCCTTTATGGAGTTTGGACACGGGTGACCACAGACACCCGACACAGAGCACATATTGTATAATGTCTATAATTGATTGCATCCCCTGTCTTGGGCTCCTACAACAGCAAAGACTGATCCTGAAGAAGGGAAGATGTCCACTGAGGCATTTAAGGAAACTTCTGTCCATAAGCCCTTCTGATAGGAAAGTCAATATAAGATTTATTACAGTGATTTATATAGTCTGAAGTATCCACTGAAGAAGGCTCTCCAACCACTGAGAGCAGAAGCCTCAGAGAAACCAGGGAGAATTGAGTCCCAGGAATTGAGCTCACTTCTGGGAACACACCAGTCCGAATGCCCTGGCTTGGAAACTGGACAAGCAAAGCACCATCTCTCAATGGAGAATGGCCAAGCTGGCCTGTGCCACTGGAGCATTCCCATTAAGAGATTGTGCTACCACAGTGTCCAGCAAAATCCTCCTCAGCATAACCTGGAGATCATCTTTTGGTGCTCCTTGAAACCCCAGCTGAGCCCAGTATGGTTTTAATTGAGCCGTGCGTTTCATGAGTTTTATTGTACACAGGGAGGAGCATAAGAGGGGAGAAAGTAGGCGGGAAGTGTTATTTATTTAGCTTTCAGGAAATTTAGTTTACTTAGGAATTTATCTTTTGTTTCCCTGAATCAGGAATCAATTAGCCCACATTGCTGTCTTTGTTTAGATGTTGTGTGTTATGCTTTGCTGGTCGGGAAGTGGCCTAGAGCAATAAACAAACACTTGTAATGCCGACTGGGAGTGTGATGGAAAACCTGGAGATACAAACCAGCCAGGCAGAAAGACAGATCAGCCCCAGGCTGGTGAACGGGTATCACACACACATCCAAACCCCTCACTGCTCCCCTTTCACACACCACAGTCCCTCCACTGAGGTCCCGAATGACAGATCCTACTCAGAGCACGTTCCCGAGGCCTCGTGCCGCAAAGGTTGCCAGTGCAGGATGTGGGGAGAGGGCTAACTCCCTCTCAGCTCTGGGAACTGAGCAGCCCCTGTAAGCCCCAACCCTAGCCCTTCCTCCAGCCTGCCCAGTCCCTTGGAGGGATGATACAGCAAAAACCTGGCTCCCACCAAATGTTGTTACAGCCAGAGAGCTCAGAGGTTTCTCTTGGCTCACTGGCTGACTTGTGTAACCAGGGTGAGGTGGTGTGGGGAGCACAAAGGACGGGAGGCCAGATCTGCAGTGCTACAGGGAATGGAAGGGAGCTTAGCTGCACTTTACTGGGTGTGAGAAACATAATTAACAGTTTGGAGTCACTATGGCTGTGCATGGACAAGAGCTGGGTTATGCAGAAACAATGACCATACTGAGGGAGCTGTGGAACACCTCTGTTGGCAAGGACATAAGGAAACCTTGAACCAACAGCCCCTGTGCAGGTTCCCTTCTTCTTCCTACTTCACTCAAAAGCAGTACGTTTCTCCCCCATCTTCAACATTTTCTTTTAGTTTACAGTTCAACTCATTGCACAGATCCCCACTGGGGCATTACTGACATTTTGACTAATCATAATTTCAATGCCATCTGTATGTGATTCCCTGATATTCACAGGCAAGAACCAAATTGCTTTGATTTTTTAGCAAGTAGGCATTTAAGTAGATTGATAGAGAAAGGTAGTACTTACTCAGACTAAGGATGCTGGTCTCTTATGACATGACCATTCTAGAAACCACACTGCCTGCCAGAATTTGCCACATTTCTGCTGAAATCAGAATATTTATTCTCTTTTGAGTATTACAAGTTTGCTTCATGCTCTCTCTTTGCAATGACAGGTACTGAATAGTAATTTTATGAGAGTCCCTTGGTGCAAATAATACAGCAGAAACATAATGGCATGTCATTCATGCTTGGATATTATTAAACTTCCATCATCAAACAGAGTCAATCTTTATGACTACACATCTAAATGGGGAACTATTTCAACTGCTCACAATATTTTATCATGCAAATGCTACAGGCTACATGCATCACTCAAGGTTAAAGCATGCTGAAGAGTATTCAAAAGCTTTGCTGCCTAAATCACTCAAAATCACTTGATGAAGTATTTTAAATCTCACAGAAGTCTAACCTCTCTCAACCCCCTTTTTCCCTCCAAATATCACATTACACACTACTTCAGCCTACAGACATGTTAGGCCTGAATTTTAAGTCACGTCAAGAACAACTCTGATCAACTTACAAACATCTGTGACCACGTAAGAGGGTTTTTTGCATGTAGAATATTGTTTGTTGGCTGAACTTACCAACTTCTAGAAACTTCAGGCCACCAACAGAGTCCTCACGTACCCATAAAACAGAAAATATGGCTTTGGACTGCATTTAAAAACCACATGACACCTTTGGTACTCACATCCCAATTTGGCTTCCTTGCCCTTGCCTGCAACCACACAAAAGGTTAAACTCAAGACATTAATTTAAACCCTCTGTCTTCCCTATGATTTGGGAAGAGCTGAACAATGCAACCCACAGGCACGTTAGCTGAGCATGAAGGTACCGTGTAAGCAATCATGTTCTTAGTACGACTTGGTACTTATTTGTTTTCTAGATAAACAAGCAGATAGAAATGACCAGACAAAAGCATTTTTAAACTACTCTTCCATCAAATCATCTAAATACTGCAGAAGCACTTTAATCAGCCATTGGTTTGTTTTTTGCATCCTTGAATTTGGACTCCTTTTCTAGAATGCCCCCTTATAATTATTAGATATGCCATTCTTCTTTGCAGATAGGATGTTCAACTGTGTACACACCAAATGAAGATAAATTCATATCCCAGAAAGTCCACTCGGAGACTTCCTTTGGCTCTAGCAGCTCCCTCAGAAGTTAGAAACCAGGCTTTCAGCTGGTCCATAGGCACCATCATTTATGAGCCACTAGTTACATGTACCTCAGGGCAAGGAAAGCCCTGCAAAATCATCCTCCTATTTTTTTCTCTAATGAAACTGTTTGATTTAATCCTAGTTTTGTGGGGAGAAAAAAAAAAATCACACCTAAATAAAGGTTAGCAATCAGGGCTTCAGGCTGGAAGCAGATTTGACCCCCACATGAGCAGACATTTCTGCAGAAATCGTCAGTGAAAAGACTGGTAAAACATTCAGTTCAACCAATATACGAGGGATCAAAGCAAGATCATTGCAGCTTAAGTGATTTATCACTAGAACTCAAACTGGAAGCTTAGTTTCTTCAAGCTTAACAGCCTCTAGACACTGAGCAAAGATCTCTGTACTGCACACTCAGCACATGGAAACACTCCCCAGTGCCCTGCACTGGGGACTGAAGGGGTGCCAGGACTCAGCCCCTCTTGCCCACATAGAGAATTCCCTGCTCCACCCTGAGAGAAAAAGAGATGTCTCAATAATTCATGAGTGCTAAAAATAAACTCAAAACTAAATAAACAGTTTATCAGGTTGGGACATTTTGTGCTACAACAGACATTTGCCTTTTTTTTTTTTTTTAAGCTTCATTTGTCAGAGCAGCTCATTTCCCAACACGGCCCAGGCACCCTGGGTTACTTCAGAGACGATGTAAACAAGCCAAGTTTTTCAGATTTGCAAATTAACTACTGCACACGTACATGTAGCATTTGCAGAACTATTTCCCAACACGTACATTTGTACCAAGAGCCTGAATGTCTCTGTGGTGCAGAGTGATTTATATCTGAGGTGTGTGTGCCTGATTCATGTTGCCCGCCCAAAGAGGCTGTGGTATACCATATATCAATCCTCAGGCTTGTTTTCTTTTCATTTTCTCTACTAAAAAATTAAAGAAAATGAATCAGGGAATAAAGAAACGCAATTTTCCAATCTCACAGATTTTTCACAGTGATTTGAATAAATCAAATCAAGATTATAAAAGGGCCAAGATCAAGAATAACTATTGCATTAGAGAACATTGCTCTGAATCTGAAGCAACTAACAGAATAGCCTTGGGTCTTGACTCTTTCCTTTAAATACAAGCTATACAGGAACAACTTCAAGAAATTAGCACAAGTAGTGAATTGTCTTCCCAAAAACATATTAAGCACCAAATTTTTTATATAACAGCTGGATATTTACAGCTTCATAAAAACACCACGGCGAGCCATGCTGTCTCTGGCCCTTGCACGGGACAAGCAGAGCTGAAAAAGGAAGACACAAGGAGGTGGCAGCATTGTGCATCTTGTTTGAAGTCTAAAGATGATCACAATCCCTCTGCCAAGGAATGTTAAAGCCAGGGCTCTGCCTACATGGGATGTTCAAAATCAACTTGTGGGCATGTACAAACAAGCATCGCATGTTCTCATCAAGGGGATGCCAGATTTAAACACTCCTGAGTTTTGGGAAGTCTGGATGAAAAACCACATGGCTCAGGTCCACTTCTCCCTGCAGCCAAGTGCCCAGTCCTCATCTCATTGAAAACAATGGCAAAACTCCTGGAGAACAATCCAGGTCACAACTAGCCAACTGTCTATCATTTTTCTCACTACGTAAGCTCTTATTTTTACTATTATACCTGACTAGACTCTCCAAGTTGTGGGTTTTTTCCCACCTTGATTTCACTTGAATGATGTCAGACAGGGAGGTAGGGAGACAAATACAGAAATGTGGTAAATGACAAAGCTGGAACTAGCATATCCAAGAAATAAATACAATAAGTAGATACAGTGCCAAGGCTGGATACAGCAGCTGAGGAAAAATGGGAAATGTAAAACTTTCTTGGCAAGGGCACATGGATTCATCCAGCTGAAAGAGGCACATTCCAGCCCACACCATTGTAAGCAATAATCGATGTCTCCCTTGAGAAAATACAGATGTTTGTAAGTTTGTTTTTTTTTTTTTGACTGCTCAACCTTGTTGTCTTGAAAAATTCCTCTAGGACTTGGTATTGCAAATGTTACTTCTGTACAAACTGTAAACTGCTGATCCAAACCAAACACACAATTACATACAGGACAGTTTTGAAATGCAATCTAATAATAAAAATGTACTTGAAGATTGACTGATGCCAATGAATTAAAAATTCATTCAGGCTAGATAAGAGCAATTAATGATAGTAACAATAATAAAGACTGCAATCAGATCTTTCTTGTCTGCAACAGTGTCCTTCTCCTCTTCATAATCCATTTCAGAATTTTCTTTGCAGAAATGATACTCATGAAAACTGAAAAAATATTTTAATTCTCTTATTTTAATTGAGCTGATACTGCAGTAACTTAATTGTCTTTTAATCAGATGTTCCTGATTTACAGAAGTGTAAGTGGTTGAAGAGTACAGTCATCACATTCTTAGAGAGGCTTACTGAATTTGGCACCAAGTCCTGGCAACTCCCAATGATCTCGGCCACAGAAATATTTTAACTGAAAAGGGCCAATTCTCCTCTGCTTTATTTGCATAAAGCATATGGTCGACTTCAGCCCTTCTGATTTTCACATCTTCTTGGAGATCTAAACAGCCGTGTGCTGGGAAAATACTTCAATGTTCAGGTGAAAAAACGTCAATGATCAAACACATTTTATTAGACAAGTTTTCAGTTTTCATAATTAATCTTTCTCTACATTAACCAGAAGCCTGATTTGATTGTTCTTCTCTTCTTTCCTTTCTGGCTTACAAGTGCCGTAGCTTCAGTCAGCCTCCTGGCTGAAAGTCAGCCTTTAGCTTTTGTCTAGCTCTGGGGAAGATGATAGATTGGGGGAATTTAAAATACTTCTTCACAGAATGGCCCAAGAATCACCACTCAGCCTGTCAAGCTCAGAAGATAACCCCAAGGCAGTTGCTGGGGACAAGTGTCAAATCTGGATCTGCTGGAAATCCTCCTGTCTTTGTCGAACACTGGCAGTTCACACTAGCAAAAATCCAGCCCAGTATTTCAAAAATGCCCATCATTAACCCAGAACCATTAGAGAAGGGTGAATCTCTTAGTCCCTGGAGATGAAAGACACCTACAGATCAGAGCACAACCATCAAGAATAACAACATGTCCCTTCCTATGTGGGATTATCACCCAACACTGAAAGTACACACTCTTCTACCAATAGATTCTAGTCCTTTCTTTGAAGGGCCCTTAGCAGGATAAGGTGTCAGGGAATTATCCAGGTAGCTTATAAGAGCTTTGTGTAATCTTCTTTAGATATTGCATGTTCTCTTTTACTTGCAGAAAGCAGCTTCTTAACAACAGCAAGACAGGAGGATGCAAGTGAGCAGAGGTGGTTTTTCACAATGCCCTTCCGTATCTGCTTCAAGCAGGTTTCTGTGTTTAATCTTTTTTACCTGAACACTTCCCTGACAAGTCCTCAGTGACCTCCTTGGTAAACAATTCTGGTTTTTAATTGATCACAGAGTTAAAAGCTTTTCAAAATTTCTCACTTAAATCTACCTGTGTTTAATTTCACAGTGTGGGTCTTTACATGCATCACCTATGTCTCTCTCAGACATCACCTTTTTCTGGCTTTATTTTTTTTCCACTCTCAGTTACTCATTGGCATGGCGCCTTGCGACCACCCTTACAGCTAGCTCGGGTGGTTGGCGGCCGGTCCTTCTCTCCGCACGGGCGAAGCTGGTGGAGCTGTTCGCGAAGCAGGAGGGTTGGCGAGGTCCACAAAAGGGCTCGCCTGGCCCACCGATGTCAAAGGCGCAGAAGGAGACAAAGAGATCAGGAGGGGCTCTTTGCAGGGTGAACAGGACAAGTTTATTGGGGTGCGAGGGTCCAGGAGTCAGGGAGACAAGAGCGCTAAGAGCATAGAGCAAGGGCTTGACATGGGGTTTTATACCCCTACAAAATGAGAGGAGTAAACCGCATGGGGCAAAGGGGTTGTACATAGGCAGGGAAACATACAATGAACCAATGAGGTACAAGGTAGGCGGGGAAGGATAAGTGGGAGCCAATGGGATATTAAGGGACAAAGAACCTTCTAGAACTTAACCATAAACGGGGGCAGAAGGGAGGAGAGAGCGGGAGCCAGTGGTTGGGGACGGATCTGCATGTTCAGGCAAGGGCTTCTGGGCCCTCACCATGATCTTGAGGCTCCTGGCCTTCAGCCATATCCCACCATTTAACGGGCTTGGGGGTGTCTTGCTGGGTGTCGGCATACCGAACACACCACAACAACTCATGTCTCGCTTTTCCTCCTAAGCCTTGTAGGGTATTAAAATTGGCAATTTAAAATGCACTATAAAAACAAGACCGCTCCTTCCTGCTAAGAGGACACAGGGTTTATTGTTTTCTAAGCTCTGCTATGTCAGCTCCTCCAACCAGCAATTATAAGATTGAAGCTGCCAAGGTTGGTAAAAGTCACTTTCTTACCAGCATCTAATTATCTACCAGTAGATCTGGGTCCAGCCTTCAGTGCCATTGAACACATATGATATTGGCTAAGGCAAGCAGAAAAGTTAGGATTTCATTTTTAAGAAGTGTTGTGAATAGAAATGGAGAAAGAGTTGGAAAACACAAGGAAAGCAATTAAAAACCTAATGCAAACTTTTTGTATTGCCAGAACCCATCCCCTCCAATTCCTTTCACTCCACACATCATTCATTATGTCTAACAGACTCAATTTCCATGCAAGCTGCAATGTCCCACTGGTGTAAGCCCTCTGAACTGAGAATGCTCTTGTGGAGCTACATCCACTCTTTCCTTCATCTGGAAAAGCGGAATCACTGAGTTTCAGACTGTTTTCCTAACAACATCTCCCAAAATACCACTCTGACCTGATATAAGAGATACCTGTTCTCTCTGAAGCAGACAAACTATTCAGGAGATGTGGTTGCTCACACACCAGGTAACCTATCTGTGTGATTCTCTGGCAATGCAAGAAGTTTACAAAGGCTCAATGGAAACAATTTACTTGGGAAAGGTCCACTGAGGGTTACTAATTAGACTATCTACAGAAGGCTCGTGTCTCAGGGAAAGTAGTTGTGTGTTAAAAGACTGCCTAGGGCAGAATATCATGTCTGATTGTCCTGTCCCTGATCTTCCCTGAGTATGCACATGGACACCATTAAGATGGGGTATTAAGCTGGAGACCTTTTGGCATGTTCTCAGCACAGCTATTTTTATAATTTTTAAAATTAGGATGATATACTTAAGTATATCAAGTGCTGAGACAGCATACAGAAAACTGCAAACACACTGGTTTGTACCAAGCATCTGCATGAGAATAGGCATGGGAGGTCCTTCCTGGTTCCAGTTTCCTCCCAACCTGATAGAGCAGTGGTTTTCAAATAAGACAAATGGGACTACCTGGATATCATCACATAAGGGAACAACTTCAAATTCAGCAGAAAAACGCAGCAGTTTCATTTACTTCTGGCGTGTTTACTCAACCAAAGCTAGAAAATCCTGAGTAAGAAACCAGAATGACAGAACGAGGCCCCTCTGCACAAACAGGCTGACAAGTTTTGTTAGTAGCCTGAATTGGATGAACTTTCCTCTGGTTTTCTTCCACTAAGGAGTATCAGAAAGTAGGCAAAAAATAAAAGCTTCACAGCATCTGTCAGAGCACCCTGCCCATCTCTGTACACGCTCTCATTTTCTTTAAGGCCCGTTTCTGTCCCTTACATGTAAAACACCCCATGTTGCTAATGGCTCTGTCACCTTAGTTCACCAGGAAATGAGGGACTAACCCAAAATCCTTTGGGGTTGATTAAAAGTCTTGTTAAGGGACTTCGAACAAAGTCCTTAGCCACCTTCAATCAGCATTTAAGTTATACCATGCTGATGGACAAGTGTGGAGCTTTCCTTCATGGATTTAAGACTTTCAGATCATAACTCAAGAGTTAAAATTAAGTATTAAAGAAACTACTATTCAAGTAGATAGTGAACCACCATAGAATCATAGGATGGCTTGGGTTGGAAAGGACCTTACAGATCATCAATTCCAACCCCCCTGACATGACAGGGATGCCTTTCACTAGATCAAGTTGCTCAGAGCCCCATCCAACCTGGCTTTGAACACTTCCAGGGATGGGGCATCTACAGATTCTCTGGGCAACCTGTGCCAGTGCTTGCCCTTTGAGTAATGAATTTCTTCCTAACTTCTAATCTACACTTACCCTCTTACAGTTTAAAACCATTTCCTCTGCCCATATAAAAAAAGTCTCTCTCCCTCCTTTTTATAAGCTTCTTTAGGTACTGAAAGGCCCCAGTGAGGTGTCCCTGGAGTCTTCTCCAGGCTGAATGAGCCCAGCTCTCTCAGCTTGTTTTCACAGGAGAGGTGACCAAGCCCTCTGAGCAACTTTGTGGACCCTTCTGGACCTGCTCCATCAGGTCCATGTCCTTCTCATGTTGTGGGTCCCAGAGCTGGACACTCCAGGCAGGGTCTCACCAGGGTGGAGCAGAGGGGCAGAATCACCTCCCTGTCCCTGCTGGCCACGCTGCTCCTGAGGCAGCCTAGGATGCTGTTGGTCTTGTGGGCTGCGAGTGCGCCATGGTAATGGGTAAATTAGGGTATGTTGATTCAAAGGTCAGTGCAGAGTACTCAAAACTGTGTTTTAATAACTTGGGTAAATTGACATGAAACAATGGTTTCTCAGTGTATTGAGAACTCAGTCATTTAACAAACAGGGTTGTTTTCTGTTATGAGTAATAACTAGTGACTGTTAGGACCATTTTTTTCCTATCACCAATGGACTCAAGACATGCAGTTTGGATTCAATTCCAAACAATCCCCAAATTCAGGGAGCTTGGATCTAAGATTTGATTTCAATTCAATCTTTTCTTTTTTATTTCCTTATGTTTTGGCCTATCTTTAAGCATTACTAGGGCCAGAATAACTATTTCTAGGATCCAATTCAAAAGGAAGCCCTCAAGCTGCTAAGAAAGGGGTTTGTCATTAAATTACCTCCTCATCTTCCAATTTTACTGCTGAATAAAATCCGGACAGCTGTTAGCAGCTTTTTCAGAGTCTTGATTTGTAGAGTTACAAACTGAACAACATGTAGTTTGTACATGACTGTTGTATCTGAATGCTTCTCAGACACAGTTCTTATTCAGCACTGTTAGCCATCAAAAACGAGAGAGAGATCTTCCTTCCTCAGCATGAGGAAACTTGTTTTGCTTTTCTGAATTTGTTTCATCAAAAAGCCTGGCCAGCAATTGCAGAAGCGTTCTCCAAGGATGGTGAAAATCACCTACTTATTACTTTATAATTATCTGAAAGTTCTGGATGAAAATGCCTGGAGTTCACTGTCCACATTTCACCCTGGCTGACAAAGCTGGCAGATGATCCAGCACCAAGAACAAAAGAGTAGGAAATTATTTGGAAACATGCTAAATCTGGAAGACAATCCTTTGAAACTGCAAAGGAGCCTCTGATTAAGTGATCACTCAGAGTATTTGTGGTTGATTCAGAGTAGGAGGAATGGAGCAAAAAGCCAACTCATTTGGGACTCAGAGCTGAACTGAACCCAGAGTAGGGAATTGTCCTCACCCTGAGGGTGCCTTAGCAAGGCTTGAGCTGTGAGGGCAAAGGGGAATAGGAAAGCCAAATATATAAAAGTTACACTTTTCAGAGAGAAACAGGGGATTTAATCTTATTTTTTTAAAATTACCTCCTATTTATATCCTTGCACCTCTGGATTAAGATCTCAGAACCACTGACCAATACGACTACACAGGGTTTCACATTACTCATGTCCCACAGTAACCTACTGAGAGCAGCACGTAGGTCTCTTGGAGCTGAACTTAAAATTGATTCAAGACCTTGATCTAGAAAAGTCCTTGATCATATCCTGAGGTTCACAGAGAAGGGACGAAGTTTTCCCTTCCTCTCCACTCCTGAATGAGTTACACCTTTGCTCTCCATTTCCTCTCTTTCAGATGACAAAGACAGCAACTTGTAAAGCAAGGAGCACTGTGAGTAACAATCTGGAATCTCCACCTCAGTTCCAGAGGCTGGGTAGGGTGCACAACATCCTAGGAACATTAGGAACCAGACATTCATGCATACACAGCAGCACATGCTACACCATCTCATTTAAAGAAATGTTTACACTTCTTTGCAAACAATTTAAGCGTCTTATTAAATGAATTCAAATTGTTGCTAAGTTATGAATAAACTGAGAATAACTTAAGACTCTCAGAAATCTCAGTTGAAAATAAAACCTAATTTCTGTCCCTAGGTTACTTTCCTACTGCAGTAATAACCAAACTAGGGTTAAAAATGCATTTTTTCCTAAAGGATTAAGAGTTTTAAAAAAAAAATTTAAAGAAGGAAATAAATAAAAAAATCCATCATTTAATTGGCTGGTGTCTCCCCCATGACAAAGTAGAAACACATTCATTACATGACATGCATTTATCTTCAAGCCATTCACTTACAGTCAGTGCCACAGAATATGGATCTCATTGAGCAGGGTGGAAAACAACACAAGTATCTTTTGGAAAGAATAATTTCATTACAATTATGAGTTTTCAAAAAGGCCTGAAATCTGATGATTTCTGAGCAACAGGGCACTAAAGCATTTCCCTCCAGGGAACTAGCTTTTGTTTAGGGACATTCCAGGAAAACATATCTGGACAGATATATTTTGTTGGCTGTAGCTTTTTGCAGACTTGGTTCTGAATGTCATTAATTAACTGAAGAGGCCCCAAAAGAGAGCCTATTCCACATGAAAGCAGCAGCACACCAGAGGACTCAGCTCCATGATGAAACTGCTTTTCTATCCTGTTCTGTTTTGCACCTTTCTTATCCACCAAATTTCACTGCTGTACAGGACAAGAGATCTTTCCTAAATGAAGTCAAACCTTGCATTTTGTTCTATTTTTGCTTCCTACTCAACCACACTGAGTCAGCCACCTCACTGTAGCCTTTGGTAACCACATCCATCATAACAGCTTCCTTCTACTCACAACACTTGTTTCTCAGAGGTTGTCTGCAAGGGAAACCAAACAATGCCTCTGACCTATTTTAGACCCAAGTGACCCTTCCAGAGAACATGCCAAACTTTCTGCACCTCACTATTGGGAAAGGCCCTGGAGGCTGCAGCATAATTTCTTGCTTTTCAGTTTAACCAAACCAAAACTACCAGGACTAAAGCTAAGAAGTTTCTTCTTTGCAGCCATTTAACCCAGTTACTGTACAGAAGCCACTGATGCTGCTTATCTCTTCTATAATTTCACATTTCCTTCCCTATTTCTTTGGAACTCTAAGCACACAGCAGTCAGTCACAACCTCACAGATGCAGATTACCTGTTCAAAGGAGACACCCCAGAAACAACAGCAAAAAACCCCAACAACCAAAAAAGGAATACCTGTACTGTTGGTCACAACCAAATCTCAATACCTTTTCAAAATACAAATATCTTACTTCAAAATGTGTCAGTGAGCTGACCCTAACTCATCATTAGCTGATTTATGGGCTGCATCTGCTCCAGCAGACCAAGAGCGAGTTTGCGAACACTAGTGCACACCAGATTGCTGCTTTCCCCAGGCCATGTTTTGTTTCACACAGTGGTGGTTTCTCTTTGACTGGGCAGCACAATGGGCTCTCTGTACAGCCAATACACTCAGTATTTCTGGAAATCGCCATGTCTCCAATACTTTGGGCGGGGGGGCAGGGGGAAAGAGCAACAGCTGAAATCCAGATGACTTGAGTATTTTGCTAACAAAGAAAGATTGTTGGAGGCTAAATGAGACTGATCCTTCCTAGAAAGAGCTCTGAACAAATAATTACTGCATGGTTAAGTGCTAGATTAGGATTCAAATGAGGATTTCTGCACAGATCATAAATCAAACCTTGCAGTGGAAGGAGTTCGTAGAAGACCAAAGCAGATGTGCAGTCTCTGCCTAAGTGTTCTGTTATTTCCCTTCTAAGAAAAGGGGTTTCTGGTTTAAGGGATAGAGTAAAATTTGGAGTTATCCTTAAGATCGCACCAGCTTTATGAAAGGCAGTGAACAGGAAAATGAGGGATAACATCTTAGATTTTACCCCTTTCTATTGGCTGCAGCCACTTCTTAGTCACAGTCTGCAGCCCCAACCTCCACTTCGCTCTGGGCAGTCCAGGTGAATTCCACCAGTGCACATTTGCCTGTATTTCATGCATCTAACACCAATATCAACCCTGAGTGCAGAACCATGTGAGAGGGGTGCACGTCTGACCTGGAACAGATTCAAACCCACACATGAGTTCTCCACGGCAGAGGCACATGCCTGGTGTTAGGAGATGATGTAACAAGAGGCTGTAGCCTAAGGCTGCACCCAGGGAACATGGATTAGAACTCACCCACAAGTACGTTTCATGGCATAACAACTAAACTTAAAAGAGCTGATCAGCCATCCTTTTTTCCTTAGGCAAGAGGAGCTTTCAGCCCAGGAGCAAGAGTTCCCAGTCTACAGAAAACTATTCTGTTTCTTAGAGAACAGTATGTAAAAGTAAAGCTAAAGGTGAGATATATGTGTGTGTGTGTGTGTATATATATATATAAAGTTATAGATATATATATACATATATATACATATATGAGCTGTGTGGAGTTTTTTTACTAAGATTTAATTATGCAAACCCAGCACAGTCTGTACATTAGACTTCAGTCTCCCAAACCACAAAAGTGATTTTGGGTGATGCAAGGGGAACATGAAATGTCCCTTAGCTCTAGCAGTCCCAAGTTCCCCTCATTAGGCTTCCAGACTCAAGAGGGCATGTTTGTCCCACATACTTCAGCAGATCTCCTTTCCAGCTGCCCGAGAACAGTGCTGGGACGAGGTACCAGTGCAGTCCCAGTGAGTACTGCCTTCAAACATGCACTTGCTGCACTAGATATGGGAATCATGAGCTTTCTGTAGTGTTCACCATGAGCTTTCTGTAGTGTTCACCAATAAATAGGTGGGAGACCTTTTTCCTCCAAAAATCAGAACATTATTATGCTGAGGTGGCAAAGTTGCTTCTGTGAATCAAACCTGGTTACCTTGTGCATAAACAGAAGAAATGGGTCCCATGAACTCTTTCCTCAGGAGGCCTGTGTGCGGGAATGACTGGAACCCAGCACCTCTTGGGAAATTAAGATTTTGGGAATGTCCTCCAGCCAGATCTTCCTTCCACTCATGATCTCCAAAAAAGACCCCATATACTTTCTCCCTAGACCACATCAGTGAAGAGAGAAGTTAAAGCATTTATCCTCAGCTGATGTCCTTTTCACAGGGCCCCTTCATTCCCTGGTAATTGGAATCCAGCTGCAAACACGCCACAGCCCCTGCTGAGAGAAGGGGTTTATGAGCACAGGCGCAGTCCTGTTGTGACATGACAATGCATCACCGAGCCAGCCTAGGATGTGGGCACAGCTCACCCGACTTCCAGCCAAAGTTCTTCTGGATGGAGTGTTCAAACTGCTATGTAAAAATTACAGCTCCTCAGTTTGGGGCTGCAACTGCCATGCCAGAGCCTTGAACTGACTAGTCTATAAAGTGAGGAACACGCCATCGGAGTCCATCCACAAAAACTGTGCTCAAATAACTTGTCTAGTGACAAGGAAGACCTTTGGGGGCAAGAGCTGGCATAGGCTCCAGCCCAGCAAGGTGCAATTCAGCTGCCTTCATAAGGACACCCTCCGGTATCATCTGCACCTCTTGGCCTTGTTTCATCTCACAACACACACCTGCCTCTCCGCCCAGCACAAATTCTGCCCAACCTTGTGTCTTGAAGCAGAGATCTTAGGAGATGTTAAGAAAGAAAACTGAACAATGGAAGACTGTATGACGTATTCACAAAGTAGACAAATTAACCTTTCCTGTCCTAAGAAGCACATGCCCTTACCTTGAAACACTGTAATTTGTTCCACATGGCAGTCAGAAGAGTAAACACAGACATAAAAATAGGTAAAAATCATGTGCTTTAAGACAAGACTTTGAAAATCCATTCATAGAGCCCTTACAGCGTGAGTTCGATGGGGTTTCCATTCCTTTTTTTTGTTTTCTCCAAATAACCACATATGTGGCTGCAACATTTCTGTGGAGACAAATACATCTTTATTTTAGTTACTGGAGTCCTCTCAAAAATGTGCCTATAAATCTTCCAGGAGCAAGGAGGAGTCACAATGGAAAGACTGATGGATCTGCAGCACTAGCGCGGCTCGCACGGTTCAATTGCCATGACTGTTCCTTTGTGGCCTCGGCATAGCTGTGTGCCACCAGGCCTTAAATACACATTTTGAACTGTCATATCCAATATAGTGGGCCCTGGTGGATAGTTAAAGGCAGCAGAAAAAAATAGAGAAGCATGGAAATAGGATGTGAAAAGACTCACTTTTTAAACAAGAGAATAGGAGCTGTTGTTGAACATGGTGCCTGGTGGCCAGTATATTCCACTGGCTTTGGGGAGATAAAGGATTTAGTAGCACAGCCTTTATGGGCTTGCTTAGCTGTACGCTCTGAATGAAAAACCAACAGTATTTGGAGGCTCTCCTTGCTCCTTTTTTTTGTGTTCTCAAGACCAGAATATTCTCCAGCAATGCGATTTCCAGCTGACCTATCCTGAGGCCAAATGGAAACAATAGAGAGAGAGATTAATGGCCCAGGAAACTTTGAAGAGAACAATACGACAATCTTCGGATGAACTAGAACACGTGAAATGTAATAATCTTGGCGGGGGGAAAGGCAGTTCTGCAAAGAGAAGTCTTTTCCACAGCTTATTCAACAATGAGTGTAAAATGAAAACCTGCCTGACTGTTTTGATTTAAAATCTGCTGGCTATAAACAATGATTTTGAAATAACATGAGTCAATATTATTTTTCTTAAAATGTGACACAAGGTTTAAAAGCCAAGTTCTCCTCTGGGTGAGGCTGATACCAGTGTGATCAAAAGCAGAATTCATATTGATTGCATTTGGCACCTAGTGATACTCACACATGAGACACGGGCAAGAAGAAAAACTCCATGAATGAATGGGTTTGATCTGAAAACAGTAACTGGTTGTTCCAAGAGGAAATGTGCTTTTATTATCAGTACAGAATGACTCCATGGTAAATAAATCACTTGTATTGCAACTGAAATATTACTCCATTATACACCAAGGATGTGTGCAACTTTTCCACTTTTTTTTTTTCTTTCATTTTGATGGTTTTTTTCCAGCTTGTTAAGTAGCTCTCCAAGGACCTATGAACAAGCAACTAGAGGTTAAAAAAAAGCAAAACAAAAATATCCTAAGAAGTATTCGTATTATACAGAAATCCATCCAAGCCACAATAAAACACAAAAAACCCTCTATAACTAATCAGCCTAAATTGTCTTTCAGCCTCTGCCTTCTGTTGCCTTACCTAAAATTCAGCCTCATGAAGAATCTGTGAAGAAAGGTAATCTTTTCAGAAGGCAGCCGAAATCTAAGCTCTGGCTATCCAAGAAATCAAACATTTTCAAGAGTCTGGCAAGCGCTTCCATGACCTCTGGAACAAGTCACGCACAGCTCTCTGTGGCATGAATCCTGATGGTGGATCACTTGGTGTCACTTAATCATTTATGACACGTAGCTTCTCTGGTATCTCTCACAAGATCTTCTCACGTGGCTTCTCTGACACCTTTTCGGAGATGCCACAGGCTTGCCTTTCTTTTTCAGAGCTGCTTTTCTCTGACGCAAGCAGAAAGACAACAAACTGATACTCTCTGTCCAGCAGAGCTGGAATCTCCCAAGGGTTCCTAGCAGGACCATGAAGCCTGACACAAAGATCCTAAGTCACATTTCTTCAGAAAAATATGTTTAAAAACAGTGTATGGGAGGTTGTCGGCAAGGATTTTCCAGCACGGACAGTTATACTAAATGTGCAACAAGGAGAGAAAATCCTAAAGTAACTTTAAGTTCAGATTTAAAATTCTCCTGAAAAGTGTCATCTTTCCACTGTTCCTGTTGTGTTTGCATAGTAGGGTGGGAGGCTTTTATGTACCTTCCTACCAGCCTTGTGCCTATGCTGAGAGACTCAAACTGCCCTTCAGAGCCTTTACGGAGTCAGTGGGTTGGACAGGCAAATTATCTTTAAGAACTCACTAAGAACAGTGAGCTCCCAAAC
Organism: Eulacestoma nigropectus; assembly: GCA_013397775.1. Taxonomy (NCBI): domain Eukaryota; kingdom Metazoa; phylum Chordata; class Aves; order Passeriformes; genus Eulacestoma; species Eulacestoma nigropectus. Next base: position 665,097 of record VZTE01001421.1, on the reverse strand, counting down.
ACAACTTCATTTCTACCGTGGTGTCCTGGAGAGCCCTTTGTAGTCAACATATCAAAGCTGACTAACAGATGAAATAAAAGGAGCGCAATCATTATGTATTCCCAGGAGAAATCAGATTGATCTGGTATCATCAGTAACATATATGCTTTGCCCAGCTGAAAAGGATTTAGAAAATTCCAAAGTGTCCCAGTTGCATCTGCTATTATTCTGATGACCTAGTTCCTATTACCAAGCAAAGATGTAATGTGGATCAAAACAAAGAGGAACTCCCTGTGTGTCACAGGCAGAGGATGTAATTCTAGTGTTTTCCTTTTTTTTTAATCCAGGTTAAGTCTCATGGCTTTTTTCCCTTCATATGCAAGGAGATCATATTTCCCTTCAACCATCCCAAAATATTTCCACAGGCACAATCAGTCACTATATGCAAAAAATGAAAAACAAGTGGGGAAAAATTAATCCACCTTCTCAGAGGTGTACAAACAAAATTAACATGAACATCTACAAAACATCTTGAATGCTTAAACATTCTCCTTACTTTAGTATGCACTGCATATAAAAGACAACTGTTGAGTGGAGCGATCTGTCCTCTGAAGAATGAACAAGCAGAGTCAGAAGCAAAGGAAATATCAGAAATGTTAGAAATATATCCTGCATCTGTCTGCACCACCAAAAGCAGAGATTGTTAATCCACGTTAAAGTTCAGTTGCATGGCAAGGCTGGAAGACATGGATTGAGAAAGAAACTACTCAGCAGCTGAAACCAATGTTCCAGTTTACAGTATTTCCAATTTATTAATACTTGTATAAGTTGCACAGTATGGATGAGCAGACAGCCCTCCTTTTACTTTAACACTTTTAAAGGATGGCCAATACTCCCACTATAGTACAACCCTTAAGGTTCACAGATTTCATACATTCGCTTCAAAGACAGGGAAGTTGATTTCATTCTCCTGTGTTACTTTTAGAACAGATTGTTCATAAAACTTTACTTTGCAACCATCTCTTCTTTTTAAGGAGAAAAATGTAATGAAGGTTATTCCACAGCAAATTGAGATTTGACCTTACAATCAACCCAGACTAAAGAGTGGGAGAAACACATCTCTTAAGAAGGATAAGAGAACATGGGTAGTAACACAGCTGTGGTTTCTTTCCTCTTTCTTCATTTCTCATTTGCACCTTGCTTGCTTGACTAAGTTACAAGGATGAAGCCTCCTCGTGGAAAGATTTTACACTTTTCATACATCCCACTATCCATGCAGAGCAAGTGGGGCAAAGAAAGAAAGCAACACCTGGGTTCCTTTAGCTCTCAAATGCCTGCCCAGTTAGTGTGCTCACTTCATTAGCCCAGGACACATCAAAAAAGGAACACCTTTCAGCAGCAACCGCATCCGAGCTGCAGCAACCAGAGAGGCGGCTGCAACCCCTGACAATCCAGCCCTGGGCACTGGCTGTACTTTCAGCGTCTGGCACCAGTAGCAGCAAGTAAAAAAAAGCTGAATAACAGCAGACAGAGATCACTCTGCAATTTTGCAGATACAGATCCAGCATATTCCCGAAAACACCCCAAAGAGCTGCTGAAGCAGGAGCCAGCACGGACATTTCCTTGTGGCTTTGGTGAGGGTGGAGTTGTGACAATTAAATGGGTACTGCTCCAGTGCAGGCCATGATGGAAGGGAAAGTCTGGAAGGGAAAGTGATGAAGATGGGAACAGGAATCCCTTTATCGTATGTGGGAAGGTGGACTTCACATTTACACTTTAGAAGAATTTAACCAGTTGGATGCAGAGCCAAGAGTGGCTGGGTGACGTGCTAAGGGTACAAACTTGACACCTAGGCAAACCCCTTGTCTGATCTGGGGACTGCCTGATCTGGGGACTGTTCCTTGGGCTGCAGAATGTTCCCAGCCCCATCCCGAGTCTGTGCAAAAAGGCCTCAATTCGACCAACAAACACTGGACATGAGCAGACACAGAGCCTCAGCAGCACACAGATCTTCAAGGAGAGAGCTTTCAAACAGCACAGTGTGGTTACCTCAACATACTTGGCGTGAGAAGGAACTAGAGTTGAAGGTGTTTGGTGGTTTTGGAGAAACACATAAGGCCCAATTTCACCAAATACCTTTGTTTTTCTTTTTTTTTCATTTAATAGCAATTTTTTTTCCCTGTTCGGGAATGTTATGCCTGGAATGTACAGATTCCATTAATTTATTCTCTTTCCTATTCCTTGAAATTTCTCCTCCAGCTGCTTTCTCCAGCAGAGGACTTTACAGACCAACTTTCTCTCCATATGCCTGGTTTTCTCTGTGACTAAATTTATCTTCTGGCATTCTATTTAGCAGGGATGCGTGGTCCTTCCAACATCCACAGTTATACACACTAAAACAATTAAACCTGTTTTTCTTCCAACCTTTTGTTGTGCACTCACTTGATAATTGATGCACTTACATGCTTGGAGATCAGCTCATCCATGCTGGATCTGGATCTCCTGTCCATGTGTGAAAAAAGCAACAAAGTTCAGTGAAGATAGGACACTTGGCCAGAGGCAGAAGTTCTGCCTCTTCCATTCTATTCTAGCATAGAAAGCAGAAATAAAGGAACACTGAGAAGTAAATTTAAAATCTTGGCTGCTTTGGAACGTTTCTTTATAGCACTTTGGCTTGCTGTTCTCTGTCATGTGAGCAGTGTCAAAGAGAGACAGATCCTTCTTACTCGGACATTGATGGTCTATGTACCAGCATTGATCCAACTGCCTTTATGGCCCAAGAGCAACATTTTAATCCTTTTTTGTCCCCTCAAGCTTCTTAATGTTATAGGATAAATTGATACAGAGCCCTAACATTTATATATACCTTCACTCAAATCTTCCTTTTCTGAGGCTGCCACAAAGTTTGAACACAATCCCAGGCCAACTGTTTCCACATCCAAGCATCCTGCCCTTCTCTTACGTTTATACCACTTGCCCTGCTTACTTTAACTTTCTCCTGGCTGATTTCCCAGAATATCCTTTGCCTCTGGCAAGATAATTGCAAAAGTGTAAAATACTGTCACCACAAAACTGTTATAATATATGCTGTTCTCAGTACACCCAAGGTATTGGAAGCCTGTGGGAGAGAGGTGTTAGTTCCTGAAGAGTTAATTATCTTTCATGTTCCAGAAATCCAGAACAGTCCCTCCAAGTTTAGGGTTTAGGATTTTTTAAACCTGGGGTAAAACGTTCAGGTTTTATCTGGCAAGAGAGAAATAGTAAGTGGGGGTAAAAGGGGTGGTCTTTTGTCCACAAGAAAAAAAAAAAAGTACTTGTAAGCAATGTGAGTATTTTCACACCTTTTATTTTATTCAATACATAGTCATCTTCTGAAGAGCAAATGGAAAATTTTAATCTGCTGTCTTAAAGTGTTTGATCCGCTTTCACTACACTTTTCTTAACTGTGCCCTTAATAGAATGACTGTTACTAGCCAATGACACAGCAGAGAATAAAACCTCAGGTCAGTGACCTTTCATGGGTGCCATAAAAAAATTCAGCGCTTTTCCCAAAATTAGAGGGTGAGGATGATGACAGACAACACAGTCATGCTGGCAGGCAGCGTTTGAGCGCTGAAGCTTCAGCTTTTCATGGAGGCAGTACATAACTATCAGCCACTCACCTCTCTGCAAGGTAGCAGCTGCCAGTTCCTGCTATTTTGGTGTCTCACAGGGGCCAGGGACTCACCTCATTTCCCAAGTCTGCCCCAGTCCTCCTGCTACTCAACATCTGCCCACTGCCCTCTTTAACAGAGTCTCTGTGATAAGGGGCCACCGAATTACCCTCTCTCCCACTTCTTTGCAGGCAATTGCAAAGCATCTTTCCCATAGAGGTGTTACTCACATCGAAAAGGCTATTCCTTCCAATATGCGTCCATTTCTGCTGTTTGATTCAGGCCATGTTGCACATCTGGGAGACACCAGTATTAGCACAAAGTAGTAAAAGGATTTTTACCTTTACCATTAAGGGCAGACTGTATTCTACTGCCTTCACTTTCACTGCTTTTGTTTTGCATGTATGGTGGGGAAGAGAATGAAGGGTGGGTCTCTCAGTTAGCAAGGATCTCTGGCATTGGGGGAAGTTTGAGGGTAGTCCCACAAGGATTGTTTGTGTGATCTTGGGATAGGAAGCCAGACATAGGCGTAATTGCAAGGACAACAGGCAAGGCATGGTAAAAGTTTCATGCTCCGAGCATTTGTTTTCCCTGTGCCACAGCCCTAGAAATCCACAGGGCTGTCTGAGGAAGGGCATAAGGCACCAAGAGCAGCAGGCCCTGATAGCAGATAATGTGAGGGGAGCTTCGTGAGAATAACAATTAATGCCCTCAGCCTCAGGTCTCCTCCTTCAGTCTCAATTCCATGCATTTGTCATGCGTCTCTCATTGCAAGAACAGTCTGATCCTGTTCCCATTATGGTTGCCAACTCTACCTATAACCTAGACAGCATTGTGCCAGGTCTGCCCACAGCCTCAGGGATACTTAGGTATTTTGCCTTTCTTAAATGTGAAGTGAGCTGGATCCTTTGAAAAAGCTAGGTCTGAATATCTTAGATCTTTGTTTGGACTTTAGGATTTACTAGCTCTTCTGACATTCCCCCAAGTTCATGGGTTCCTCAAGAAGTTCCTTACCATTCCGCATGTTTGTGTCTCCCTGCCTTCAGCTCTGTAAGGCATTCTTCAATGCTGACCTTCCTCCTTGCATACACATGCACACCCTGGTATTTAAAGGAAAGGATTTCACTTTCACAGCAAAGTAATTGCATTTAAAAAACTAAGAAGTGCTTTGCTTCAGCAGAAATCCTTACTTAGAAATAAAGAGGAACTTCTTATTCAAACAAAAGGTTAAACAAAGAATGGTGATTGCCACACTACTCAGCAGCAAAAACACTGATCAAATATGATTGAACTCAGTCCAGGATTATATTGATTATAATCACTTGGTATTCACTTTGATGAAAGTAAAGAGATTGGATTCTACTCTCAATTACATCACAGGTTTCAGTGAAATCACTTTGAATTCATACTGTTGTCACAGGACAGCACACACCCCAAGTCTGTAATTCTTCCCTCCCCAGCTTAGTTCCTCTCACGTAATTCATGGCTGATTCTCCACTGCTGAGGTTTAGCAAGTACTGAATGAAAAAGGCCATTCTTCAAATACACATTTACAAAAACGTTAAGAAAGTAATAAAATGTCCAGCAAGTCAAAGTAGCAAGTTTGTAGTGTGTCAGGAAAGCAAATTTTATTTGGAGCTTGGGAAAGGAAAATACAAAATAATTCCATTAGTTGGTAGAAACACAAAGAATGGTTTTACACTCAAATTCTTGATGCCCAAATTCAGAATTGCAAATTACACTAAAGAGTCCAGCATTGCTGGCTGGGCTGATTTAGGCAATGAATGAGGAAAATGGAGTTTAAGAAGCCAACTTGCACACAAACCCCAACAACCCTTATTCTTATTTTACTCAATCACATGAGCAATGCAGTTGAGTATTTTAACAATCTGTGTAATTTTGTCTTTCCTGTGGTCTTTGGATATTATGTGTCATCCCTGTTTGCACAATAGCCAAGTGCCTGATCCTTTCTTTGCCAGCCATACAGATCATAAATCAGAGAGCACAGCTCATAAATCATGTGCCACTGAATACTGAATCAAAGCAAAACACCCACTTGGTAGGAGCTGCAGGATTTCCATGGGGCTGGGGGCAGCTGAAGTATTCCCTGAATACATGGGGATAGGCACAGGCCCAGTTGTCCTCAGCGGTAAATGTCCCCTGGTGAGGTGCCTCAGCCAAGCTGCTCCCAGTCTGCTTCTTCTCCTTGGCCTGTTCCAAGCCCATCTCTATTCCCATGCCACGTACATGAATTGGACAGTGCAACTTTTGCACCACGTCCCTGTAATCCAGTCTGTAAATATTCTGAGCAAGGGAAAAAAAGTCCACAAAACATTTAACAATTCTTGCTTTCAGTGCCATGAAGGTTCCTTTCAAATCTTCTCTATGTGTACATCTAAGGGAAGGCAACCAGTCAGCAAACAGCCCAGTTGTGCTCAGTGAGGCACTCCAGAAACATCCTTCTGAAGATGTAACATGGCCCTGAATGCACCACAGCTGCTCATAACACCCAGCCAGCAAGGCTGCTCATACAAGCACTCCTCAATCCAGGCAAACATGAGCCAAATCAGTTTGAACAGCAGATCTTTACAACCCCATCACTTTCAATCCCTTCCTTCTGCAATGCAGGATGGAGCACCTGCATAGATGTTGTGCCACTGCTGAAAAGAACCATGCAAAATGCAGCTAGAAAACCCCCATATGCCAGGATCATCAAAAATGGGCTCAGCAAGCAGCCTGCACCCCTTCTCAGAGCTCTGTGCAGTAATACATCCCTGGATGTGGGTGGGGTGGGGAACGTTGCTTGTGCTTTGGGGAAGAGCAAGCTTGGAGTGACTCAGTGTTGTTTTTGGCTCTCTGTTTTTAGAGACACGGGGAAAGGAGAAGCTAACAACATCCCCAGTGAGCTGAGAAAGAACCTACAGTGGAAACTTTCTCATTTCCTGGTCTCTATTGTCCCGAGTAGTGCTGAAATACATGAAAGGTCTCTTAGAGAAGGTCCCAGGTGATACTGGATGACAGGGGAACAAAAATGATAAAAACCTGGATGCATAGGAACAAAACCATGTGGCAGTATCTCTTTTTTCATAGAAACATTTATCAAGCCATGAGCTACACCACTCTCCTGCATGTGCTGGGCCATCTGTGCATAGGCAGCCTTCTACTTGTGCACCCAAGCAATGACCTCAAGACAGCAAGGCAACTTGTCTGTTGCATATCATGGTAATAACAATTCCTACTATTCCTTCTTGCTCCTCTCCAGACCTTGACTTAAGTAATAAAGGGAAGTTTTAAAGACAGAAATGCAAGTGCTGAGTAGTGCCCGGATGTGCACACCCCTCCACCATGCTGCTGGGAATAGAGCCCACTTGCCCCAAATTTTCTAATGCCCTTCTCCAACTGCTCTAAGCCATACAGAAGAAAATTAAAACCAACACACTAGAAGATAAAACAAGTGAAATTCCCAGCTGGTGGAGCTCCATTGAAACCCAGGAAGTTATGCAACGGCCTTACAGCCCAAAATTGAATACAAATATTATTTCCATATATGAAGACAAGATTATGTTCCCAGTAATCTTTAGTAGTATCCATAAGACAGAAAAATCTGCATTTGTGATTCCTTTTCTCCTTATCCCTGGGGTTCAGTAGAGTTTGGATCTCTGGGCTCGGTTCAGTTGTGAACTCAGATTAAGGAAGGACTGAGGTTATCTCACTGGCTGCCCACAGAGGTAAGACAGAGGTGTGTACACTATCCACGGAAGGTTAATCTCCATTAGTAAGGGAGTAGGCTGAGGCAAAGGAATGACTCTACCCTCTACCAGGAAAAACAGCTGTCGAAATGGTTAGGACTTTGAGGATTTTTAAATCTTGTTTTTAGGTTTATTACTTCTTTTCAGAGGCTGAATCGAACTCTGCTCTGCACCCATCTATCAGTTATGCAAGGGACTCACTTGGAGCTCTGACGGCTTTGATTGCTGGAACACAGACCTTCCCTCTGCCCAGGAAGGCTTCAAAACAAAGAGTTGGTTGCCTCGGGACATGCAGAAACATGCACACTTCATCCAATAGATTTCAGGACCAACATTCAGAGTCCTGGAGCCCAGCTCCTGCTGGTAACTCAAGAACAAGAAAATTCCCCAGGAACCTCTTCTAAGCTAATGGCATAGCGAAAAAGACAGGCACAAGAGCAACCTTTGGTCCTTCCCCAAAACATAACCAGCTGTGGAGAAAAACCACAGCACACTGATGCTCTGGCCTTTGTGGTAGATCCCGAAAGAACCACACTGCCTAAATCCCTCTTGGAGCTCCCTGAGCATGCAGCAATCAAACTCATTTGGGCACTATTTTTGTCTGACTGACCTCCCCTGCACACAGCATGGTTTCTCTGTTAGTAAACATACCACCTCTATCAGCTGCTTTAGCTTCTCTCCTAAATCCTCTCATAGTGTCCAGGCCTACAAGAAACTTGCTATACACTAAATCCCATTGAATTTATCAGGATATCATGTGGCAGAAACTGCATGGAAGGTCACCAGCATGGCCAAGGCACAGGGAAAAGCCTTACTGAGTTGAGAACTGTCCAGCTGGTGTGCCAAGAAGTTGTACCCTTGATGCCTTAAGAGGCCTCCTAAAAACAGAGACTAGACAGGAGTAAGGGAATAAAGGTAGGTATTTATTTGAAAGGCCTTCAAAGGTACCCCCTGGGGAGCCAGAGGCTATTGCCAAGATGGACCCCAAGATGGACCCCAGGTCACGAGCTCTTCACACTTTTATAGGTTTGGTTCATTTGCATATCAGGGTTAATTCTCCAATTAAAGCTTCAGTTAATGATGTAGTTCCCCTCAGCTTGTCCCTGCCTTTAAAGTCTTTGGTTTACACATTTTGGGCCTAGGACGGTCTGAGTGTCCTTGGAGAGCAGGCCTGGAGAGGCTTTGTTATGTCTACCTAGCAGGACAGAGCAGAAATTAACAGGCTACAAGAAACCTCAGAGTTACACACTAAGCAGTACAGGGCTTAAAAAATATAAAAGTTAAAACCTAAGGCATCACCCTCTATCCATTGGACACCTGGAAAGTCAGTCTCATGCTGAACTATCTGTTTGGTGGACTAGCCCACAGAACTGAAAGACCTAAATTCCAGCTTAGCAGAGACCAGATCTCCATCTATGTTCCACCTAAACTTTGATGGGAGTTTTGGAAGTCAAAGAAAAACTTGATTTTCTTCCAAACCTCCTGCATTCCATTACCATAGACATCTGTCACAAGCTGCTGGGGGATTACACGTTTGGATGTTCTTCACCTTATGTAAGGAGAGGACATCTACAACACATGAAGTCACGGAACCAAGGTCATTTGTTTCCCCAAAAGCAAGTTAGTCAAACTGAAGGTGAAGTTATGGTGGATTGCAACTAAATGAAAACTGTATTTTAACCACAGTCCACCAATTATAAGTGAGAGAACTGCAGTTTCTAGAACACAGGTAAGACCTTTCTAACTCTAGATATCAAAACCAAAGTACCACTAGCCTTTTGTTTCCTTGTCTCCCTAGAAACAGTATCAGGCACTGTCACTGACCGCTTGACCTCCCAGAGGCCAAGCAGGCGACCTGCTCAAAGTGTCCCAGAGGCGGGACGATCTGCAGTCGTGTGTAGGCTCTAGATAGAGCAGTCTGCTCTAGGCCCCTGTGTGGAGCTGGCAGCAGTCAGGTGCTACTGTTGCAACAGGCAGAGGTAAAGGAGGAAAGAGGGACTCTTTGTAGCAGCGATCCAAGTCTTTATTCCCCGACCTGGGGCCAGAAGAACAGGGAGGCAAGAAAAGCAGGCAACAAAAAGCACTACATGACCGTTACAAAGCCTATTATACAGTAGGCAAAAGGGGAGGAACAAAAGGATAAACCAATAGGGAAAAGTCATGTGGTAACAGGTACCCAATTACAAGATTTCTAGGGAGGGCCTTGTTTAAACAAGCCAATGGGAACTACAACGAGGCAGAACCTTCTAGAAATTAATTGAATAGGCAATAGGTCATCTGAATAAACATGAGAGCGATATCCGATAGACAACTGAATAACAAAGAAGTTTCTGGAACGGGGGAGGAGTTCTCATCGAAAGTGACACCCAGGGGGATGTGGTCTACACATTTGTGCCACCCTCACAACCACCTTCAGACCCACCCTCAGATTCACTGTCCTGGGCGGGGAAATCCACCCACTGGATGTCCTGATTGACACGCAACCCAAAAGTGGGCTGGGCCACCACAACAAGGCACCATCATATTTTTATACCTATACTCTACACTGCAAAAATCTGCTTTAAGACAGACTATTTTTCCAGGCACTAGACAGCCACATCTCAGACAACCCCCAGGAAATAGGTGACAGAGAGAAGGATGGACCAGAGGAACTTGGCTCCTGGAACAGATCAGTGTGATTTGCAGGATCAGAACAAAGGCAGCTAATGGGAGGGAGCTGAAAAATGGAGGTATACTCACCACCTGTGTCTGCATCCACCTTGCTACTCAGTTACAAAGTTTTGCTTTAAATTGATGATCTATGGATTATGTCAAAGTAAAGGTAGAGTGTCTACAGTTGCTCTGTAACTAGTTGCCTCAAATACAGTGTAAACACTTCCGGATGCACAGAAAAGAGGCTTTTTTTTTCTTCTTCTTCTTTACATTTCTTAAATTTGGGGTTATCTGCTTGCTAGTGAGAAAGAATAGTAAGTAGCAGCAAGAATACAGTGCCTTCCCACAACAGTATTCTGAAAATGACACTTGTAAACAGTTCCATCAAGCAGAGAACAATAATGCAATTTGGCAGAAAGAATCTTAGAAGCCAAGTTACACACAGAAATTATGGTTAAAATTACATTAATCAAAACCAGTTAGGAAAAGATGAGAGGAAGACTCTGGGAGAACACACATGGGATGTTACCAATTAAACTTGTTTTTCTTCCTAAAAGGCAACAGCATTCTTTTTAATTAGCCTGTCACTGTAATTCTAACAATAACCCACGGCGCAATTACTATTTGAGCTACTTGAAAACTTAAAGCATGTGCCCAGTTTCTTTAAAAGACTCCTCTGTGGACAACCAATGGGGCTGGGTAGAGAGAAATAAACAGCTTCCTTTTTCATTCCTGAAGCTAAGTTATATTACAAGATTTATTCAAATGCTGAGAAGCCGTTCTGGGAATAGAAAAAAATGATTTGTAACAAATAAATCAACTAGCTAAGAGTCAGAAATAAGCAGAAAGACATTTCTTTCCAGATTTAACTTTAATATTCTCTGTGGAGCAACGTACTGGCATTTATGAACCGCCACAGAGTTCTGCACATACTACTGCATCTCATGAGCTCACAGCAGGCACACACTGGCATTTCTCCTGTTCCTGCTGCTGCCATTGGCACTGAAGAAGTTAATGCCTGTAGGTTGCAATGCTAACCCCAGTTTGGCTAATCCTCTGGCATTACTACACTTTGCAAAATAAATGCTTGGCTGAAATGAGATTAGAAAACCTAATGGCATTTACAAAAGCCTGACCTATAAAAACTACTTAAAACATAGAAACACTGCATTTTTCAGGTTCTCCACTTCGCTGTGCTGATGCAAGCTCAGAACTAGAAGTGCAATACTTCAGACCTTCCAACCTCAACACAAAAATCTGACTCTGTTAACAAAGATGGTTCATTAATAAGTTACATTTTGTCTCACTGAATTTGTACTAGATTCTGGTCTTTGAAGCCCTTTTTCTTCCTCCACCACAAAGGACACATCTCTTCATCTGCATCTCTGTGGTGTGAGTTACAAAAGATAGTTAGGGATGACAGGAAAGGTGACAGTTTGATAAAAGTTGTACCATGTGCCACAGGAAAAATCTCAGTTCAAAGACAACTGATGAGACCTGTTCTAGAAACACGTATTAAAGCAATTACAAATTAAACTCATAAAATACACCTGTTGTTATCAAGAATCCTTTTTCTATCTTAATTGTGACCCTTTCGCTGTGCTGAAATAGTTGGGATAAAAGTCTGCAATATATTCAAGTTATTTCTTCTCTCTGGAAATGTGTTACTGCTAAAAGTCACTGAACTCTTCCTATCTTTACTAGAAAACAGAAGGCATTCCCAGAAAATGTATCTGCTTTCCAGCTTTTTCAGTGCTTTTCCTGCAGCAGCTCATACAAATGGATAGTTTCCCCTTAGACAACATGATTCTCTGAAATTGAGTCAAGATCTAAAGAAGGGTTTTGCAGTCAGCTCTGTATTATAAATGTTCACAGTGGTGGCCTTTTCTCCAAAGGTGTGAAATAGTCAGTTTCCATCTGGATGCTTTTAACTTCCTTCTATTGTTACAGGAGGACAAGACACAAAGCAAAGTCATGAGTCAGGAGATCTGAAATGGTGGAGATTATTTTTGCCTGCACAAAACACATCCCCTCCATCCCGCTGGTGAGATGTTCCCCCAACGCACAGCACAGGATGAAAGTAAAGTAAGCACTATGAGGTACAATGAAGCACATTGAAGGACTGAGAGAAGGATTCACAGTTATACAGATAATGAGAAAATATTCAGTGTGATACTAAGTAGGATGTGAGATGTCTACCTTCGGGCTCCAGGATAGCAGCCAAACATTAACCGCTAGGAATTCAGAGAAAAGTGCCTCTTAGTAATGATACCATATAATAATTTACTGGGATTTTACACCATGGTCTGAAGCATCTGTTAAAATACTGGATGGAATACCTGGCTTGACCAACTAATGCTAAAAAGGGTGGAAATACTAATATTTTGCCCTACAAAAGAACAGCATGCAACTCATAACGAAGACTATATCAACCATGCTTTACAGCTTCACATATTCTTGTCATGTGCAGTTTCCATTAGAGGCTAATAGGAGTTTTAAAAGCCTCTCAGCTCTTTAACAGAATAGAGTTTTAAAATAGCCCAGCATAAGACATGTGGTATGCTGGCAAACACTGCGTATGTTGGCAGCCAGTCCAAGACCACTGCTGGCAAAAACAGGACACCTGTTGTCAGTATTCTATCAAACATGACCATTTTAGCATTGGGAAAGTTTGGAACAGCTCCATGATAACCTGTCTGATGTCAAGGTAGCATGCCAGCCAAACAGCAACTCAGCTGAATTTTCAAAGTGTCATCAACTGACTAATGAAGTGACATGAAAATTTAGATAGGCTCATGGGTGAAACACAGTGCACGTCAACTTGAAATATTTACTTGTAAAAAAGACATATGCTAAAAATACTATTTGAAAGGCACACAAATGTTGTAAACAGGTATTTTTGGTGGAAGTCCCAGTGAATGAAAAGGAATGACTAGAAATGCCTGGTGAAGCAGGCAGAAGAATGCTTTGAAAAAAAAAGCCATGTCAGAGATTGAAGTCACTCCTGCTACTAATCTGGGAACTGATGAACAAACAAGAGGACTGGAATAACCAGGATTCCACCAGCTAGGCTAGTTCTGCCCTTTTGTGCTCTCTTTTGCAAGCATTTTTTTGTATTTTCTGATTGGAAACAAGTGCCAAGAGTATTTGTCTGTACGAGTCAGCATGATGGGAGCTTGAGAACAACAGAAATGAACCTGTGAGATGCTCTGGAGAACAGACACATTAAGCAGAAGAATCTTGCATCAACTACTGCAGCAAGAGGGCATTTAGAGGAACATAGCTCAGTCAGAACAGAAATACACTGGGCACCATACTTCTATTCCAAAGAATCCCAGCGATAGCACAGTTTATTTATAAAGCTACCCTGAGGCCAGCATTCAGAGAACTTCCCTTTTCCAGGATGTGTATTGCTGCAAATTCAACTGAGGCTCTTCCAGAGAGAGCCTGAGAGAGGAGAACATCTGTGATTCAACAACAGTGGTTGCAAAATGCATCACCATTACTGTCACCGTGATCTACCATGATCTACCCAAGCCTGCCAACTTTATTTCTAGCATCAGTTAGATCTGAGTTTTATCAACAAAACCTTTGTTCTTACAGGAACTGAGCTCATCAAACCCAAGAAGTCTCTCTAAGACTGAAGATACGCTGAAGTACTCTTGAGAATTAGACCTGTAAAATCAGGAATCCCTCTCATAATGAGAACAGTAAGTTTTTGAGAATGCATGGAAAGGGGGGAAAGCAGAAAGATAAAGTTAGCTTATTCATGTTCCCAACAAAGTGAGGGCCTTGATAGCATGCCCATGGCACAGTACATAGTATGTGATGGGAACAGTTGTGTTGCACAGCAGAAGCAGCTCTGATTCCTCCAGGCACTGAATGTCACAGGGTAGCAGCTTTACTGCCATCAGCCTAATACCCTGTGGATAACATTCAGCTCCCAGATGCAGACTCAGCTTGATAGGTGTAACCCGGGAATGACTTCACTCATCTCCACATTTATGCTGGCACAATCAGAAGGTGAAATCAGTGCCATTGGAAAGGGATCAAGAGGAAATGCTGAGCAGAAGGGTAAGGCAGTTCCAGAACATGAAAGAAATGGACAGGCATCCAGAAAAATGTAAACCCAAAAGGCAGTTAGTTTCCCATGTATTTCTTTTGTCTCCTTTGTTACTATTAATTCAGTAGAATGTTAAGGCTCCAGAAAAGATCAAAGGCTCATTTCACTAAGCACCATATAGACACATGGGGTGAAATCTAGCCTCCAAAATCAAGTTAAGTAGGGCTTTGTTACTCATATCAGCAGAGGCAGTATTTCTCCCACAGCAATAGGCCATCCCTGCCATAAGGTGTTTTTATCTAAATAAGCAAAACCAGTGAAGGAGGGAACAGAAAAAGAGGAGCAGAGATAAAGTTCAAAATTCACAGAGCAAATCATCAACAAGAGCGAAGAGAACTAGAACTTCAAACATTGCTTCATATGCTGCAGCCCATGACGATACAGCAGCAAATCCTGCCAAGCTGCACGACATCAGCTGTGGATAACACAGGAGAAAAACCATCGCGGCTCTTAAGCTGATACTTAATGTCCAAGGAAAATTGCAGAAACAATGTATTCAAGCCATAAATAAGATTACATTAATCCATCTAAGGTGATGAAGGTGGTACTAAAGGGTAGAGTACATTAACACTGTGGGAACTTGCCAGCTCTCCGACTGGACATTTATGTCCTTTGGGTAATGCCAGGAGCAGCTACCAGACAAACCTTGCCAGCGTCCTTAAATTCTGCCATTAAAGAGCTGCCTGAAAAGGTCAGATAAGCCTCTGTGATTGCATTTGTCTTGACTTCTCTGTATACACAAAGTCCACTTACCACTAAAAATGTCTGGGATATTGACAGAGAAATTGTAGTGGATAATGTTCAGTTAGTATGGCAAACAAAGCAGCAAACCCATAATCTCCTGGGTCAATTCCAGCTCCAGTGCACATTTCCTAAACTACTTTGGACTTCCATTTGTTTACTATAAATGCAAGCAAGTTCAGTAGTGGAAAATACCCAGAGAAGAGGGGCCAGAGACCAGAGCACAGTCCTTAATACATGCAACCTGACCCTACTATGATTTTCCTCCCTGGCAGCACTAGTTTGCTATGAGTAGACAGCATTTGGATGCACAGCCTGGGGCATAAGGCCCCAAGGAGTGTTCAGACAGCTGTCACTTCTTGGGTACTGCATGGAAGTGCAGGGATCAGGTCCTCCACAACTCGAGATGATCTGCACAGGCTGTACTAAATGTCTGCACAAATATTACACCACATTTTCTTACAGGTACAGTGATAGCATTGGCCTCCACTATTTTATAATTAACGTCCTTTAACTATTCCATGCCCAGTCAGCAGTAACTTTAACCAGGGTATTTTCCATGCAAACACATAGCCAGCAGTCTGAATTTTGTACTACGCTATCTATCTGCATTCTCCATTTTTTTTTGTCTTATTCCTTAAGATCTGTCATATGATATAGTCAGGAAGAAGGCAGGATTAATATTAAAAAAACCAAAGAAACAACTGTTTTCTTTGGATGGGAAAGATCACCACAATTTTCATGCACTTCTATGCCTATCCGTGATCCTAGAGACTCTCTTAGTCTAAGAGCCTGGAACGTGAACACTCTCGCAGCTGTTAATATGGGGGAAAGGAAAGAAAGGTCAGAGATGCTGAAAGTCTCTTTCTTTTGCAGGTGTTTCTCTCAAGCACCTGACTTGATTCTGGTTTAATTTACACCAGGGGATTACTGTAACAATCAAGTCTCACGTCTAAAGTGATTTAAGAGTGAGATCAGAATGGGAGCTACAAGATTATTCCTTTGCAAAATTGTACAAGTTAGATCAGTCTAGACAAGAAAATGCTACTTTATCCTGAGGGTCATTTGGAGACATTTTTTACATTTAGCTCCACTCCCCCATCTTTCTTATACAAGATTGTGTCTTTGCTCAGGAATTTCCTTCTCCATTGGCTGACCTGTCCCTAAGAGATTTTGTAATATCCTAAGAAATTCATCTAGAAAAGAGTCTCCTGCCTTCTGTCTTCAGTTTGATCCCAGCCTGGAGATAAAGGGACCCTTTCTGACTTGAATTTCTGGAGACAAGTAGCAACTGCTGCACCAAAATGACTCCAGGTTTATTCCAGGGTAACTGCAATCACAGTTTGTTACCAGTCCGACAGGTTATGTAAATAGGCAGAGTAAATAACAGGTCTGCAGCAAACAAGCCATGCTCAGTCCTCTGACAGCACAGAGGAAGTCTGAGCACATCTAAATGAGGATGTCCACAAGAGGAGCGTGGAGTCAGGACTAATACAAAAGAAACACAAAGTATGTCTTTGTTCTGATACCTAATGACAAAGAAGAATGGGGTAAAATCCAGCCTATTCCAAGTACAATGCCAGGTGGCTTCACTGGTGCCTACAAGTGCTGGCAATTCTGCTTCATCCCCAGGAGCACCTGCAGTGGGCACCCTCCCTGCAGCCAAGTCTCACCTGACTCTAGAAGTTGTGTCAGGACTCTCCAAACCATGTGTGGTGCAAGAGGGACTTAAACATGGGTTCTGGCCAAGTATCAGGGGAAAGATAAACATGTGGTCCTGCTGCACCTGAGTGTCTACAGACCCTACACTGTCTCACCTCTGCATGGAACACCCCGAAGGTGTGGCTGACCACAAGGACACATGTTGAGTGAAAAGTTTGCCAGACTGGATCCAAAGATCATACAGGCCCTTATCAGAAGTCAGAACCCCTCACACTCAATAGCGTCTCCTGGTTTTTGCCAAAATAGAGCCAAGTCTGCACCTCAGTTCCAAGTTGGACTCCCTAACAGACATTTTAGGCTGATCAAGCCACCAGGACTACGGTGATATTATTTCAGATGGCATCATTTTGTCTTTTATAACCTACTGATAGGACAGGATGCACACTCTATGTCTTTTAGTGCCAAGACTGTTCCTGTTGTCCAAGAAAAATCACAATTGGACAAGTGATAATGGTTTTAAACTAAAAGAAGATTGATTTAAATTAGATATGAGGAAGACTGTTTTACAGTGAGGGTCGTGATACATTGGAACAGGTTGCCCAGAAAGGTGGTTAATATCCCATCACTGGAAACATTCCAGGTCAGGCTGGACAGGGCTCCAAGGAACCTGAGTTAGTTGAAGATGTCCCTGCTCACTGCAGGGGCGTTTGAGTAAATGGCCTGTAAATGTCCCTTCCAACCCAAACCATTCTGTGATTCTATGAACTGAGGCTCTCAGCCCTGAGGCCCCTCCATTCAGTCCTCAGACCACTTGGAAAGATGAAAAGCTCTGCAAATGTATCTCATTTTTGAACTTTTTAAAAGTTGATGCCTCCAAGAAATCTAACTGTAGTACTTGCCAACTAGAAAAAACACCATATGGAAGTGAAGGGGTGACAACAAGGGAACTGAAACCTCAGGGAGGGAGTGGGGAGGGAAGGAAACCCGAGCAAGTAAAACAAAACCAAACAAAATCCAACCAAAGAACCCAACTAATGAAATTATTAAACAGTAATAATCTTGAACCCTGTCCTGCAATGCTCACATTGTTCTCTCTAAAACTATTGTGTACAAAATAAAGGAAGTGGGCTGAGATTGTGAATATAGTATATAGCACAATATATATGTGTATGTATATATATACATATATTATGCAATGTTTTCTCCCTCCCAATGAAGCTCTCTAATAATCTCAGGCTGTAAGATCTTTGGGAAAGAGCACTTGCTGTGGTTGACAACAGCTTAATTTGTCCAACCTCTGGCTGACACAGCAGTACAACATCATTATTATCCTTTCTGTGAAAAGGATGTTTCACCAGGGTAATCTCTAACATTCTGGATGTACTCTTGAAGAACCCAATCTATTTTTGCTGAATAACTTGAATCTGGAGTAAGGAATTCAAAGACACTCAATACATCTCACAGGAGGTATAATGACTTTTTTTGTTGTTTTGGTTTGGTGGGGGGGGTGGGGCAGTTAACTGTGCCCTGGTTTAACAAATATCACCAGCATAACAAGGGTTGTTCTTGATTAATTTACTAGTATAAATAAAGCTAATTAATATAAAACATATAAGGCCTGATTTGCTTCTCACATGGGGTTGTTCTTTAACAACAAGGCATGGCAGCCTTCCACAGTCACACCATTAACTTATTTCTTTTTTGGAATAAGCTGGTCACACCTATGGAGACTGGTGCCAAAGAGCACTGACTCCTGAACCATGCCAAGGAATTGTTTGGGAGAGTGCTGGATGACCAACAGCCTGCCAGGGACAATGCCAATAATACAAAGGCACAGGTTACTGAGTTGCCATCTCAGAACATTTCTAACATGCTTTTGCGTGGATAAAGGCTTAAGGGCTTAAGTGATTTTTCTCCTGCTCCCACTGTGTAAGTACCTATGCAAAAAACAGAGATA
>VZTE01001421.1:584727-646534 GCA_013397775.1 Eulacestoma nigropectus | reverse complement strand
GGGGGGGGGGTGTATACAAACACACAGAAATATAATATTACAGATTCTCTATCTTAAGAAGTCAGAAATACTACAGAATAACTTGTTGCATTTGATAAGTTTATGTATAAACACCGTACTTTAGGGCAAAACTGTTCAAAAGTAAAGTCCTAAGGGCTGCACATAGCTGGGAAGATTAAAGCTATTAAATATACAGAAGCATACATTGCCCGGGGTTGTGTTAATCCATGATCTAAAATAAGGCAGTTACTGAAACGTTCAGAAAGAGCTTTCACAGCTTTCAAGGTGTTCAGCTGATACAGATACAATGATGGACATTTTCATTTCTGTGCAAAAGGTGTTATCCATACAAATGTAGAATATGTAGGAAGTCTTGGAACACTTCACCTGTGAGACCAGGTAACTAGTGACTGAAAATACATATTATATATTTTGAAGTATTTTGAAACTATGGATTTAGGACAGGACTCTTAAATCCTTACACTTAAAACTCATCCCCACTTCCTGCCCCTAAACTATTAATAAATACTGAAGGACAAAAGAACACAGTTTAGCTTCAGTCTACTGGTGAAAATCTGGAGCAACTCAGCTGAGACCAGTGTAACTGAGATCAGAACTTGGCCCAGACTCAACAAACCAAGCCAAATTCATTACCACACTCTTTCCCTACATGTCTGCATATTAAAGAGCGTGCTTTTTCAGGGGTTGTTTTTTTGTTTGGCTTTTTTTTTTTTAAGTGCACATTTCAGCCAGTCTAAAAGTACATTCTGTAATTGTGACAAAAATGCCAACTGACGTAAAGAAGCTCCACAGATTTAATAATATTTTGCTTGGAAATGGGTGTAGAAATGCATGCATTTTCTAATCCAATGTGCCTTGGCTCTGAGCTGTAGGAAACACCTTTCTGAGAACCAAGAAAAAGGAAACTTTTCTCCCACATGCAAAGCTTCAAAGATCTCAGCAGTGACAGTTATTTTTATCAACTTGGACACTGTCTTTAGTGCTTAGATGAAGAAAATTTAATCAAAATAAACAAATTAAAAGCAGCCAGAAATGAAGCCAGAAGATTTTGAACAGACCATATGAGTCCAGTGTAAAAATCTTTCTTCTTGCCACCTTTTACTTTTATCAATTATATCCTTTTTAAGCCCAGCCTGCCAAGTGTAAGAGCACTGAATAAAAAAGGTAGTTACCTGTCTGCATCTTTGGTCTTTTTTGAAAACATAAAGTTAAAACCGTGCCAAGTTCTTCCCCCACATAAACAAGTTCTTTGCTAGTCAGTCTTGGTCCATATTCATGAATGTAGGCTGTGAAAAACCTGGGCACATCTCTGAATCCAAATCAGTCAAGGGGAAGGGGCCATGCACAGCAACACCTGCAGCAGACAGAGTGAAAAGCAGTGGGGAAAGGGGAGGGATGTCTCATCCTTTGGCATCACCATGTACATCCCTGTGCACCACAACACAATCAGACTTTTCCTACACTTTAAAGCAGTAAGACAGAGCTGTACCAGACAGTTATTTTGGGT
This sequence comes from Eulacestoma nigropectus, assembly GCA_013397775.1. Taxonomy (NCBI): domain Eukaryota; kingdom Metazoa; phylum Chordata; class Aves; order Passeriformes; genus Eulacestoma; species Eulacestoma nigropectus. Next base: position 645,006 of record VZTE01001421.1, on the reverse strand, counting down.
TCAGACAACAACTGAAATAATAATCCAGCTCCCAAAGCCAGCGTACAGCTTTCTCAGTAGAAGGAGAATAATTCAATTTGCCTTTCCGAGAAAAGGACAGAATTTATCTTATTTTTCTCTTGTGATATAGTGAATTCCAGAGGGGACAATTGGTACCCATAGCAACATCAGCTGAAGAAGCATCCTGGGGAACCAAAAACAATTGGATTTATAGTCAGTTTGGTTTTTCTACTCTATTCCTAGTTTCTCCCATTGCCTCAAGGACTCAACCTCCTTATGCAGACACCCTCAGAAACTACACTCCTGGGACATCCATGTATCTCTCCTTTATGTATACTCTGTCCATGCAATAGCTGTGGAGGGCTCCCCTGCTCCTCCCTTCCCATCATCAGCTCCCAGTCTGGACTCATTACACTCATGGAGTGGGAAAGATGACCTGTGCCAGAGTACCATGGAACACAGGTGCAGACTGACACCTTCAAGGTGTGGAGGAAATGGGAGGCAGAGGCACCAACCCTTCTAACCTTTCAACCCCAGGTGCTGCAGAGGCAGGAGGAGATGCACCACGTGCAGCAGGATTCTGTAATTCCTGCTTTGGCTGAGGCGAAGGAGTTCTCTGCTGCTCAGAGCAGCTTCTGAACCACCCATTGCCAAAGCCAGCAGTCGGCCCTACTGTCACACGTGGGGCCAGCCCAGTCCATGTTCATGCTGAGTTGCCTTCACACAGCTGTGGCCTCAAAGTCAGCACTGGTGACTTCTACATTCACTTTAAGGCTGGTCCTCCCTGCCAGATGTTCTCCAAGTGGCTGTGGAGTAAATTAGGTATGGCCTTAATACAGGCTATTGATGCTGTCTCATTTAGCAAAGCTCATGTTTATAGGGATTTATTAGGCACTTAACTGCATGAAAGAGGAAAATATTTGCTTGTAATTTCAATTGCTGTGTATGGCTCTCTGACTCAGTGGCCTCTGAAAGCACACAAATATTTTCCAGTAAACAAGGAACTGGTTCAAACTGCTGCCCATTGAAAATGAGAGACTGAACACAAACACTTTTGATTCATAAGGTTTGTTCCCCCTCCCAAATCTGGAACAGATACAACTTTTTTTTTTTTTTAACTCTAATGTGACTAAAATTTTCAATTAGGATATCTACACAGGGCAGTGACTCCTTCAGGCCTCAAGGAGTCACTGACTTAACTAGGGAGTGAAACAGAGCATTAAGCTTGCTGTTATATTAATCTTAAAAATATAACAGCACATGGTCATCATTTTGGCCCTTGCTACTAACCAGCTTTGGTGACTGAGACCAAACCAGAGATTTCTTGCATGCAAACATCTTTCAAACCGAATCCAAATGTGGAACTATCAGCAAGTAACTTTCCTGTGTAGGTCAAATTTATGTATATGTGCACCCACATGCACAGGACCCAAAGAACTCCCAATACCAGAAAACAACTGGAAATCTTTAAAACCAAGCAATAACTAAATAACTGAGCTACTGCATCAGATTAGTGACTAGGCTGAATAGGAAAAAACCAGTGAAGTCAAATAAACTGGGCCATTCTGCATCAAGAAAAAGGTCTTCCATTACCATTAAGGCTCCCTGCTTCTTTGTCAACAGTGGCAGTTTACCCAACAACTGCTGTTTGTTTTAGTTTTTCAGGTTGTCAGAAAGCTTGTTAAAATGTTGTCAGCTGGGCTAATTTCTCATATTTATTATGCAAATAATTTCCTAATTGTTCTTGCTTTGTAGCTGGTTCTCTACATCTCCCTTCTGACTACAGAACAGCCAAGGCACAAAATGTCAAATTATTTGTAGTCTGGCATGCTGAATTGTGCTTCTTCATCAAATAGAACTCTTGGACTTGAACTGATAGTTGCTGATATTCATACCGAACTGTATCTTCTCCACTGCCTCTATTTTTGCATGTTTGCCTCTCAGTATACCTTGAAATTTTCATTTAAAGACACTGAAACTAGTCTAAGAAGAGACTCAGAAAGTCCATCACTCTTCCAAGGGAATCACTTTTAATAATTTGGAGGGATGGAGAGGTGGGTCTTGTCTGTTTTAGTTTTTTAAATAATCATTCATTTATTGTTGAAGGTCTGTCAGACCTAAATAAAAAATCATTGCCCACAGGTTTTACCCCTTTATTCCAATCCTGCTCCTCATCCACCAGGCCTTCATGGGATTCAACTGACAGCTGGGATTAAACCAGAACAGCATCTTCATAGGCCATCTTTCACTGTCAGAGTACAGTTCCTATACATGAAATATACACAACAATTGATAGAATAAGCTGTTACAGTTAATCATATCAGTTGGTTTAAACATAAAAATCAGATTTAGAGAAGTTCTTCACAATTTGATACTCTGGAAATGAAGAAACTACAAACAAAGCAATTACTAGCACTATTGCTTACAGGATATTTAGCAAGCCACATTAACACTGGCACAAGTGCCTGCTGAACTAACTCTGGTGTCCCTTACGAATGAATTTCTGTATCTGTTTGCTCTTAACACCACAGGGAATCTGTCCAAAACTGTACTAGGAAGAGCGTGTGCATTTTTGCATCTCTAAGATCTCTTTGCATCTCTTGTCTGTGTCAAACGTTTTGTCCCTGAACTATTTGTATCAATTGGCTCAATTTCTATTTATTTATTGTTTTATTTTTAACAGAGGAATTTGAAACTTTGTTACAAACTTGCTCATCACATAATTGAGGTAAGCTGCATCTTTCCTCTCCCAGCTGTTCTCAACAAGAAACAAGGTCTCTAAATCAAATTTTGTGTGAAGAAGTTGCTCCTTAATTTTTTTTAAAAAGGAATCTTCTAGATCTAATGCAAAAACTTTTTTTTTTTTTTTTTTTTTTTTTTTTTTTTTGTCAGAAGACAGAATTTCCTCCTCCAAATGGAAAAAATTCAAAACTCACTGCAGCAATAACATCTTAACTCTGGATGGAGAGAGATCTCATTTCTCTGGAAATACTTTTCTCAGAGGATGAGATGTTCAGAACAAAATGAGAAATTATATTGAGAAAGAAAACAGTGGAGTGCTACATGCAGCTTCCCACTTACTTCCATTTAAAACAAAGAAGAAAAGCTGCTTTTGTACAGCAGCCTTTTCTGTTGAGAAACACCACTTAAGAGAAACAGAATCAGCTTCCCACCCAGCCACATACATTGAACAATTTCAATACACAGAGCACAAGAGAGGCTCGAATCTGATCTGCTTGATGAGTGATGCACTTGTCCCTGCTCAGAGTTTCTTTATGTCCAGTTTCTTCCCATAACTGCTGGTTTTTCAGGCAGCAACATTACCTGGGAAGGAGAATGGCAGTAGGAGACTGCAGGGATACTCCTCTGGATACCCGGAGTGGTATCAGCTCCCACCAAGAGAACACTTCCTTGTGTTCGCATCCATTTCTCACAGGAAACCCAATACCAGAAATATTTAAACCTCTTCTTGGGTTGCCATATTATTATTCTTAAGCCACACCTTGAGCTTCATAATCTGTAAGTCTTTCATTTATTATAGATCAGAATATTAGTATAAGATTTTTTGCATCATCTTTGGCATTATGTCATGATTAAGCATCACACACTACCTTGAGGGAAGGCTGATACATGGAGCATAAGGCTGGCAAAACCCAAGTGTTTCACACACTGACTTCTGGGTTTAGACGGCTGTCACCATGAGGAAAACTCATTCAGTTATTTAGCATTTGTCCCCTTTCAGAGAATACAACAAACTGATTGCTTTACCATGAACTGTGAATCACATAAAGCTGTGCTACATTCTGGAAAGTCCTTGATCTCATCTGAGTCCAGATCACACGCTTGACTCCTACTGTCAAATAAGGCAAAAAAGAAGACAGCATTGCAAATGTCGTTATTTCATTTTGAAGCTTGTGATCAGCTCTGTCTTGTGATTATCAACAAGTTCCAGCTTCCACTGTAAAAAGTCAGTGCCTAATTTCAGTGTCCTTAGAGAACAGCATAATCCCATGGTACCCTTAAACCCCAAATGGTTTGAAGACTAAGCCACAGGATGCAACATTTAACTCTTTTTGGAGAAAAATACTTCTTTTCACTGCACTTTGGTTAAAATCCTTTATTATTTCTTTTCCTTCCTTCCGGAAAAAATATCTCCACCAAAAAAATTTGATGTTAGTAAACATGTTTTGAAATATTGAAAGCATCTCTGGATTCCAAAAGCTAATTTCAATTTTTTCTTACAGTTCCCCCATAGTTTTTCATTAATCAGTGTTCTGATAGTCAAGCCAGCAATATTTAAGGAGAATTTAGAACAACATTTAAAATTTTAACTACTGCTGTCCCATATAAAAGATTGATGTGTTTTTAATTTTGCAACACTCAGTCTATAAATGCTGAGTTTTCTGTAACTGAATTACAAACGTATCTTAATTTAAGATCTCATAGGACCTAGGAACCATAGCTTTTAGAAAATACATTATTCTTTTGTGGGAAAAACAGCCTGCATATTAAAAAAAAAAAAAAAGAAGGCAGACGAATGTGTCAAATAGCATTTATTTCCTCTCCTTTTCTGATGCTTGGAACTGAAATCATTATTGTAAACTATACTTACACTTATTGGAATAGACTTACTCTTAATCGAGCAAATCTATCACTGTGGATTTCACTGACCAGGAATGGCAGGAGAAGCCTTGAACAGCATAACAATTGGGCTGCTTCTGCTTTGAGATCACACAGACTTAGAAATAAAACTTTCATTTATTCCTATGGTTTTGAAAAGCCAATATTCCCTTAGAGAATAACTAAACAAAAATAAAAATCTGTTTTTTTTGATTCTTTGCATAATTCACCCTTATTTATCTTAATACAATTTTCTCTACAACAGCTTAGCAAAAGGGATTAGACTCTAACACTTACCATGTGTTCCAAATTATCACTGTTTGAAGCTTAAGTGGCAGAAAGGATGAAATTAATTCTTCTTTCCCTTTAAAAAAACACAAAGTGACAGAAGTAAGGGAATTTACTCCATCTGCTTCCAGTCTCAAGTCCACCTTGTAAAGTTCAGTACTTCAGATTCAGTTTCATACCAAAAATGAAACATGGGAACAATAATGGCATATAAAACCTTAATAACAGTGGACTTATTTTTAAATGTATTGTGCTAAATTAGACTGGGAAAAAAAATCAAGTCCTGAACAGGTCCAGATAAAGTCAGAATTCCAGGCCCGATAAAATACAGATATGAGACAAATTTCATATCAGACATTGGCAACAAGTAGTCTGGTCTCCAAACTAGTTCAGTGGATAGCTCCATCAAATGTTGTACAAAACTGTCAGGTTTATACTGCACAGATCAGTTGAAAAGCTTTTTATTTACAACAGTGGTTTGTATGCAGCTATGCCCCGACATTCTTTCCAGAGTGCTTTTGCAAGCCTCCCCCTTGCAGAAATTCCTCTTCTACCTTAAAATCAATAAAGAGCAGATTGTTACCAGAAAGCAAAGAGTGTTCCAACTGGCTGAAAACACAGAGGGGAAGTAAATATGGGATTATGCAAATTACAATCTGGCCAGGGGTCTGGGATCAGGACAGAGCTCCAAATCTCCAACTCCGTATCTGCTGATCTCATCATTAAAATTCCTCCCACCTCCCTTAAGGTCTTGCATTAAAACCAAAAAAAGCAATAGAGGTCATAGCCAAAACACGTGTTTATTTCAAAACTCTCAGCGCAGCCTTTAGATAAACAGTTCCTGTAGACACTACTGAAAATTCCTCTGTTACAATGAGGAAGGAAATGCAAATATTGGACTCTCCAGTATCACACAGAGCCATCCAGCAACCTCCAAGGTCCTCAGAATGTTTTCCCCAACTTCTTCTCGGGGCAATCTTTCTTTCCACATCCTATAAAGAGTGAGCAGGTATTTTGGCGTATCCAAAAGAAGTAGTTCCAACTCCTTAAGAACAAGCACCTTGTTTCAGAGAAGCTCCAAGGTAATTAACTCACCTTTAGCAGAGTGGCAAGAAGGTCCCTTAAACACAACGGAAGAGGTGGAAGGGAAAGGAGGGTTCAGACCAAGGGGGACGGGCCACTTACACTTAACCCAGAAAAGGAACCTATATAAATTATATGTTTGATAAATAGCCCCACATCATCGCTAAAGAAATGCAGCCATGGTGAAAGGTGAGAGGGGTAAGCAGTTTTACTGCTCCAAACAAAATGATAATTTTCTTTTTCCTAACTCGTGGCCTAGTGTGAAAGGAATGCAGCTATCTGACATCCTGATGGCTTTATTTGTTTTTGCAACAGATAATTGTCCTTTTAAGATCCACTACCTCCTTTGTGTTATTTGTACTGTCCAGGGTAATGCTCAAGGCTACCAAGACAGAAGAAACTCCAACAGCTCTTTTTTACAGCTATTGTGAGCTGCAATGCAAGAGCAGAGAGCACTGCAGCCCTATAGCCTACATCAAGTGTCCCTAAATCACCCACCATCAGTCTTCGTTCTACCATCTCCGCAAGTCTTTCCCCAAGTTCAATGTTGCTGTACCTTCACCTTCCTTGAAGTAGAGGTTCCAACCACCTGCAGTGGACTTAACAGGAGAAAAGATATTCTTATTTCATACAATCCTCTCCAGAGCTCTGGTCTGCCAGAAGCACCAATCTCGCCATCAGAAAGGGGATAAGTGAGTTGCATCTGCTAAGGAGATGGTGACAGCCAAATAATTCCCACCTTGAAAGCCTGAGCAGATGGTCTTAGAAGTTGTGGCAGGACCCAGCACCTCTCTGCATCAGCCCTGACTCTAACAAGAGGCATCTGAAAATGCTTTTATATTTAGTCACAGCATAAACCCATAACAAGAAGCTCAGTGGCTGACGTTCCAGGAGTTCTAACTTAGCTTCAGTTCCAGACAAAACATCTCTCTTATGGGTAAGAAGTGATTTAAAAAGGCATTTATGGGTTCTGTGACTTCCAGTTGGTTTATCGGAGCATAGTTCGGGGCCCCTCACTTCCAGAAAGACATGGAAGTGCTGGAGAGTGTCCAGAGAAGGGCAACAAAGCTGGTGACGGGTTCAGAGAGTCAATCATACAACAAATGGCTGAGGGAGCTGGAGGAGTTTAGCTTAGAGAAAAGAAGGCTCTTAAGGGGGGACCTTATCACTCTCTACAACACCTGAAAGGAGGTGGGGGTTGGTCTCTTCTCCCATGTAACAAGTGACAGGACAAGAGGAAACGGCTTTAAGCTGTGCCAGGGGAGGTTCAGTCTGGACATGTTCACTGAAAGTATGGTTAAACATTAGAACTGCTGCTCAGGGAAGTGGTGGGGTCACTACCCCTGGATGTGTTCAAGAAACAACTGGACAAGGCCCTCAGTGCCACGGTTTAGTTGACAAGGTGTTCAGTCAAAGGTTGGACTCACTGATCTTGGAGCTCTTTTCCAACCCAAATGATTCTGTGTAAGCCCTTTCTTAGGAACCACCAGTCCCTCCCAAAGAAGGCCAAGTTTCAGTCAAACTGTCCCTCAGAGCCTGTAACAGGGTTTTGGTTTTGTTCAGTTTTGGGTTCATATTACCAGAGACTTTAAAACAAGAGGTCAGATTCAAGCTGTAGTTCCAAAGACATCTCCAGCCCCTCTTCTCTCCACCACAGCTGCCCCCTCTGCCCCCCAGAATCTGCTGCAATATCTGTGGCGCATGGATGAGGTGAAGTAGGATCCACAAGCGTTAGACACATCAGCATCACCATGACTTCCTCACACTTTCCAAGCTGCTGAGCAATGTGAAAATCAATTAAAACAGGACAGCTGTAAAAGACAATCTGTATCCAGGAGAAAACAGCTCTGTAGGATCACATGACCTGAATCAGGCAATATTTTGATGGCATGAATTTAGCAGCTGGGGAGGGCATGTACTACATACCTAACCTTTTTTTTTTTTAAATGCAACTGCTCTGTCTCTCTGGTTTCGTGGGTCCTGTTCTTTATCCAGGACAGGTAGAAGGAAGACCTGTGTCCTGAAGCCCGTAAGTACAGCACAGTACAGGAATTAATTAATGTCCAGGAAGGCTGCCTGGGCACATCACTGCTCCAGCTGCGTGGAAAAAGAGATCTGAGCAGGAGCATCAAGCTCCTGGCTGTTCTAGCCTGACCTGCAGAATGTACTTGCTACCTTTCTCCACAAGCCTTTTTTTGTGTAAGAGCTTCATTGCAGCATCCTCAGGCACACCTCATGTCATAAAACTACTGTCAGCACTTTGTTTCTGCCACAGCCATATTTTGGAAGGGGGTTTGTTGGGGTTTTTGTTTTGATTTTTTTTCAGGTTGGTTGGTTTTTAGGGTTGGGTTTTTTTGTTTGTTTGTTTTGCTTTGCTTTTTAAAAAGGAGGGAAGAGAGAAACAAAAGTCCTGCTCCCACTGCAATTTTAGTGCTCCAAAAGTTTCAGAAAATTTGCCTGTCAATATTAAAGCAAGCAAGGTCTTCCTTCGTAAACCTCTTACTTTACATTATTTTCCTCTTGATCTAGCCTTTTTCCGACCAAGATGGAAATAAAAAGTTTAAATTCTAAAGTTAAAAAGCGCAAGAAATATTTCTTACCACCCTGCGCTTGCCTCTATTTTTGCCCCTTTTTGTTTAGCTCTTTAGCTGCATCTTATCCTGGCCTAAACCATCCTTCCTTTCTCTGTCCCCATTCCCTTTTACAGCTACTCCTGCGTAAATCAGATTTCTCTCAAACAGCTTCTGTCAATCTGACAGCTCAGCAGGGACTAACCCCGTCACTTCCTGCCTAAAGATAAATATCTGCTATAGCATAAAAACCGAATGAGAAGGAAGGGATGCTCTAGGTCAACAGCTATCTTTGTATCACTGAGGGGGTGGGGACACAGGGGAAGAGTAAAAACACCTCAAACAGTATCTTTGCCACTAAAATAACAGCTCTGAGATATGGAAAAGAGGTGAACCATGTCTGCCTGTCCACCAGGCCACAGCAGACCTGATGAATGTGGCTCACGGTTTCTATTAAAGGCCAGTGTGGATGTTCCCTACTTAAACTTTTCAATTTTTTCTCATATTGACCATTATAATTCCCTTTTACACTCTCAGTAACACATCCAGCCATCTCTCATCACCTGAACAGTGGTGATCTCACACGGTTACAAACCCTCATGTCAAGAGGCAGTAAGCCAACAGAGAAAACATAACCTAGTCTATAATCCCTTCTGCCCTACACATACGTCCACTTCCAAGTCCAACAGAACAGTTACATATCCTCATTTCTTCCTCACTCCTCATTATTGATGCACTTTTCAGTGATGGAGGCAGGAGGTGAGAAGAAGACAGGGTATTGTGGGATGGGTGTTTAACACCAGCTGCCTTGTGCCCCATGTCACATCAGAGGTGCCACACAACTCACATTCAATCTCCTGAAATTGTCAGCATGTGCGTATCAAGAGAAAACAGAAGGAAGCCCAGATTTATTTTGTTCAAATGATCACACTTAAGGCACATCCAAGCTTGACACATGGATTAGGAATGACAGGAGCAGATGCTGTAAAATACATTTAAAGAATAACACAATTGTGATAGTTCATCACACCTTTCCTTCAAGTAGCTGCATTTGCTGTAAATCCTCCTGCTTTTTCATTCCCCTGGCAATGGGAAGCCTCACTTTCCAGAGGATTATCTGTACCATTAGCCAACCTCCACCAACCAGGCACCACTAATGAGAGCAATGCCTGGAATACTCCCCCCATCAAGAAACCCAGGAGGTGATCACTGATGTGTTTGCAGAAACACAAACTGACTCCAGACTCAAACAATAGAGCAGGAAGAACAGCCAAACTACTCAGGTCCACTGTGAGCACCTGGCTGGTCACTGAGTACCCAGCTTGGCTGGGTTTGTTGCCTGATTTCAGTCTTTACTCTCTGTTCTCACACTCAAACCCATGCTGATACTGGCCTGGAGAGATGTGGGAGAAGCAAAACAGCAACAAACAGCAACCTCCACAGTCAGGGATGGAGTTGCTGGTTCACAAGCAAGTGTTGCCAGGTACTAAGACGTGCTGTCACACACAGACAGAGAAGAAGTCACTGATGGCAGCTGAGCAGAGGTTGAAAGGTTGAGGGACATCCAATTCCCACCACAGCAGCCTCCAGCGTGTCCTGCCAGCCCACGGACACAGCTAGAGACCAGTCCTCAAAATGCACATTTGCAAATGTCACACACTGGGAAAGATAGTGGCAACTTCAATTTTGGTTTGAGAATCAAGGAATCCAATCCTTGGTTCTTACCTTAGAGACATTTTAAAATCTGAGGTCATATCCTAGAGAAAATTAGCAGCACCTACCATCACTAGAAAAGATGGTCAGAGTTTTGTTTCCACTCAGCTGGTTTCAGCTCCAAGGAAGATGACTGTGAAATTATATCGTGGCAAAAAATACAGCCCCTGAGCTGGGCATGGAGAAAACAACACTGGGCTACAGGGGAAATGCACATTATTACATTTTTTCAGTAGAAGGCTGATGATTTTGGTGACAGTTGAGCTGTACACAACTATTCAAAGGATATTTCAGTCTTCTCTTGGGCTCAAGTTACTCCCATCCCACTATTTCTCCAAGAAGCCACAAAAGACAACTTAATGCAGCAGCCTCCCAGAGAAATCAGGTGATTGCTGGCTGTGGATTCCTGTCTTTACTACAGAAAAGGCTGCATTTTTTAAAACTTTTGAGAAACTGTTGTGCTATCCTGTTACCAACTGCAAATATAGAAACAGACCAAGGAACAGGTACTGGTTAATCTTCAAGTTAGTTTGGTTAGAAAATTTACTCCATATTTTCACCTTGGAAAAGCTAATGTGCCTTTGTTACTCAAGAGACAAAGCACATTAAAAAGTCTCAAGTCCATGGTGAAGTTGATTAAGCACTCTTTACCATCCTGTCGCTTTGAGATCTCTCAGTTTAGGGTTGCATCAGTTTTGGAGAATGAGAGATAAGGTAGCAATTCACCAGGGCAGCCTCCTCTCTCTGCATTCAGCCCACTGCAGCAGTAACACAGCACAGGGGATGTGCTCCTTGGAAAAAAAATAAAATAAGAAAAAAAAGTCATGTTCAATCTTAAAGAGAAAGGTCTAAGTCAGCCTTCCAGAATGTAGCACTTAAGACTCTGGAAAACTTCATTCTTGGATACCAGCTTTACTGCCTGGGCCTAGGTATGCATCTGGTTTAACCAACTCCATTTTACCCCTTAGCAAAAAGCTAGCAATTGTCAAGGAGTTTCCTAACTGCCAAGAATTGTTTCCCTAGATATGTATCCTTCACTGTCCATTGTTCAATTTATTTTTAACTAATTACTTCAAGTTTTAGCCTTGATCTTGCTGCTCCTTGAGCAATTCTTTTCCTCTGTCTGGATGCCAATGCATTTTAGAGAGTCTGTAAATGGCTAATAAAAATTTTACCATCTCCCTGATCAGATTAAGGCAAGTTCTCTAACTGCGAAGGAGAAAAGCACGATAGAAAGCTCTGTGGAGAAATGAAGGAAAATATTTTGTTGAAGGGGTCAAGACATGGGAATGGAGAATAATGAATGCAGTAGAAAGACCAGATTTGTGTGAGGCAGCACTACTTCTTGAGAGTAATTTTGCTTCACCAAGTTCAATTAGAAGCAGCTAAGAAGGCAAATTCGTTATGTTTATTAAACTACAGACCAAGAATCTAGAAAGGGAGAGAAGCACCAAACAAATGTCACAGTACACAAGTTATCACCACAAACTTACAGACCTTTGTGTCTCTTCAATACTTTGCACTCAGTAGTTCAGCAGGGCAAGCCCTACTTCTCAGTGGCTACAAAGGCTTTGCACATTGTAAGAACCTGAATGAACTCAAGCATGACTGTTGGGGTTTTAGGAGTTCTCCTTTTGTTTTCTTTTTCTCTCAAAGAATTTTTCCCCATACAAGCTGCCAAAGAGACAAAAGACCTGGCCACAGGGGGAGGAGTCTAGCTGGCCAGCCTCTTTTACCTGAGGTTTTCTCGAGTGGGGCAGAGAGGTCGAGAGATTTGAACTGGATAAAAGGGGTTGGGTGGGGCTCCTAGGTCTCTTGCTCTGCTGGCATTCGAGGAGGAGAGGAGCTGCTGTCGTTATGGAGAGAATTCGCCACTACTACAGGCCTTCTGCTTTCTGCTGCCTTCCTTCCACCCATCTGCTCGAGTGCCTCAGGGGACCCCGGGATCCCAAGCCCGCCTTTCCCTGCCCTGCTGGGAGCCGGGCCACGGCTGCCGTTCCTTTGCCGCTGCTCCGAGCCTTCGCTGCACTGTAGCCCCGCACCCCCTGCCTGCCGAGACCTCCCGGGGCTCCCGCTGCAGCTCCGGAGTTTGATACATCTCGCCTACCACCCGGGATTTTGTGTGTTCGTCCCTGCCGTTCCAGCCTGCTGTTCCCGAGGGTGCGGCCGGGCACCGGGATCGGCTGCCCTGGGGATTCGTGAGCCGAGCTTCTTGTCCGCCATTACCGCGTGCTCCCCGGGAGCCACCAGCGCCCCTGCCGGCTGTGACCGGCACTGCACCAAAGGGGAAAGTGCCTGCGGCCGAGGGTTACTGGTTCTGTTTGTTATTACTGCCGTAGTTATTGTTGTTTGCTTGCCTCTCTATATATATACACATATTAGTAAAGAACTGTTATTCCTATTTGCCATATCTGTGCCTGAAAGCCCCTTAATTTCAAAATTATAATCATTTGGAGGGAAGGGGGTTGTATTTTCCATTCCAAGGGAGGCTTCTGCCTTCCTTAACAGACACCTGTCTTTCAAACCAAGACAATGACGGCGAATTAAGTCCGCATAATGCAGGTTCATAACCAAATCAGCTTTTATAACCCAGTTCAGCACTTTTCCCCCCTCCCTTGCACAGCCCTAGGCAGGGTAACCTCAAGAATTTGCATATGCAACAGAAAATCACCCATTTCCTCCCTTACTATGCTCTCATACCAGTTTCTATGGTCCTCACAATTTCCTCACCTCTTCTGACTGTGGTGCACACATCTTGCTTTGGTTATCAAGGAATTCAAAGGAACACTGGAGCAAGCTTCTTGGCCACTGCAAACAGGTCAAAATTTCCCAGCAGAAACCAGGAGCTAAACAATTTGACCTGAACAGTATTCATTTCAGGAGTGAAACAACTCTGCTTGAGGCAGTCCCCCAAAACCAATAGGTAAGCAAACACTAGGTGTAATTTCTCAGCTATTGGTTATGTCAGTGTTTGTCTGACAAAGGCACTTATATAAAACAGTGATCAAGCAAGATCACAATGACACCTGGCCCTCTCAGAGCAGCTCCTTGCTCCTCCAACACCTTTGCTCCTTACACTGTGCACAACAGCTTTGGCCTCAGTCACTGATAATCAGCTGAACTACAGAGCTTCTCCATGGAAGGAGAACCTGGCCTCGGGCTTTTACAAGACACTTGTAGCAGATAGAATGCGAAATGTGAGCAATGGCCACTGCTGAAGCCTCCTTCCACCAAGAGAAGCTGGAACATGCAATGACATAGGAGGCAAACTGAGATCCAACCACACATTTCAGCAGGGATCCAGCAGGGTAGAACTGTGTAACTGTTGTCACAAGTGAACCAACACACATCAAAACAACATAACAAAAACTTCCCTGTTTCACTCCTTACAACAAACATTTCTTGAGAGTTTGAGAAGGACTCCAAACCTGTCTGGACTGAAGAGTTACTTTGGCTTCCCCTTCTGAGGGCTGAGCCTTCACCAAATAGAATGAGGGTTGGAAGGTTGTGAGCCAAGACACTCTCAGGTCAGGGGAACATCAGGTTGGTTGGTACCTTGTCCAAGGCACACACACCTGAGCAGGACAGGACCAGTTATGCAACCTCATTCTGCTGCTGGCAACTGCAGCATTAAAAACTTGAGAGCGGAGCTTTATGAATATGAACAAATGTTTTAACTGCTTCTAATCCCATCTGTGCTACACTTCCTCCTCCTAGGCTTTACCACATTTTGGTTGCTTATAAACGTGTGAGCTTATTAAGTCTAAAGAGTTAAAGTTTTGACCTTTGCATCATATTCAGAGACACTTTCCTACTGTGTTGATACAAAGATGATTCTTCAGCATGTTGTGACACATCTGCCTTGCTCAGAAGTGGCAGAACACCTCTCCCATGAGACATCCTGGGAAGAGTCAACAGGAGAATTAACCAGAAAATCTGCATGGGAAAGGCAGATGTTTATATGGGAGAAGAGCTGCCACTAATTACAGCTATTACAGCACTGAAAGGTATCAGTACAAGTTCATGTTTAATGGAAAAACATGTTATTATACAAAACATCCTACAAGGCCTGATCTGACCCAATTCCCAGAAGCTGTACTTTATTAACAAGTGTTATTAACTTCAGTGCAATTTCTGAAACAGACAAAGGTATCCACAAACAAGTCCTGATTCAGTAACCTCTACAACCAACATGACTAAAGCTCTGGAATGTGGGTAGTTAGCATTACTTAGAATGACTCAGGTCACTCTAAATATAAGATACCCACTTTGCCTTATACCTTTAGAGGATTTTAAACCATACATTAAATAATCTCATCGTGTGCTGCTTTGCACCTTCTTGCTCAATCAAGTGTTGCTAAACAGGAGCATTAAGTGATTTATTGTATAGCAGACAGCACTCCACAGAACACATAGTACAGAGAATTCCACTCTAATTCCATCAGCAGTTTGCTGTGTAATTTCTGGTGCAGGAAGTATATTACTGTGTCCTGTATGGTAATTTATAAACCCTTAAAGATTTAAAAGGGCTGAAAAGGATGCATTGCATAATGATAGATGCTACAAAGTAAGTCTTACTTTGAAAGAGTCAGAGAAACTTCTGATATTCAGCAATCAAATAGACTCTACAGAACCATCCCTCTATCATTTGACTTCTTTCTCTCTGTCACTGGGCAGTCACAGATGTGATAAAACTGAGGTACAGCAATGTGTAAATGGAGCAGAAGGAAGATGCATGCAAGTCTGAATTGGGTCACCATCAGTTAGGGGACTTGTGCTAATTTATACCAGCAAAGTTTTGGACTTCTAATTGTGTACACAAAATTTTACTGAGACCAGATTAAGAAGTCAGTTCTGGTGTTAAAATCTTCTTCCCTTCAAGGAGGCCCCAGTTTCAACCTTCAGAATTTGGGGGGGAGACAGAAAGAATTATGGCCCAAGCATATTTTCCCTATTTCAGCTCCCCCTTTTTAGTCTTTGTATCTTGTATCTCATTCCCCCCTGGGCTGATTCCCTGCACTAAGGTGGAGGAGATAAATCAGCATTCCTGTGCTTCAGACACACAAAGCTTTACAACATCTGTGGCTATTTTTTGGGTATTAGTCTGAAGCATCTTCTTTACCTGAAGCCAGGGAGTACTTAAGGAAAAGACCAGAAGAATTCACTATGAAAAGCACATTCCCTGGAAAACTACACCTCCCGATGCATGCTCAAGTTCTGCATAGACTTGCCTGCTTGCCCTAGCTCCGAGGGAAATCCTTGGCTCCCAGCAGAGCACCAGCCCTGTGAGGAATCCAGCCCCTCACTTGGCCATGGAGGAGCCATTTCTCAGCTGGCTCAGCCCCAGCAAGGAGACTGACCCAGGACAGAACACACTGCTCTTGCCACCTACCTACTCTTACTTCGTAGTAGAGCAGGAAGTTCTTTAGTGAAGTGAAATTAGCAGAAAGCCCTGAATTTCCATCAGTTATGCTCAGCAGGAAGGAAACATCACATTCATATCTCCATTGGGAGACCATGAGTCCTTCCAAAGGAGACTTTACCAGTTGGTACCTGTCACCTTTAAGAACCAGGGTGGGTTGAATCCACTCTCAGCTTCAAGTCTCATAACTCTCTGGCTAACAACCTGTCCCTCGCAGCAGGATATAACACAGAATAACCTGCTATAAAATGAAATAATGCAGGGTCTTCAAACCATTCTACCTTCAAGTTGTATGTGACCATTTTGCTTCTGAAGCACAAAAAAATCATACAATATATCCCCTTCCCATTTCCATTTAAAATTTGTTCCTGTACTAAACCCAGCTCAAAACCTTCTGTCATTCAAAACAGGCCTGTTCTTCCAAGCAGTGCAAAGACTTCAGTAGCAAGCAGCAATATAAAGGGTTGCACCTAATGAATTAGGGCCAGCTCAGTTAACAGTTCCCTGTGGACAAATTAGAAATACCATAAATAAAAGCCAAGGAGAGATACAATTTTGGAAAAGTCTTTCTGGATTTTGCTACAATTAGCAGGAAATTCACTCATTTTATTTAGAAAAAAAAAGCAGCAAGGGATTATATGAGGTGTTTGGAAAGAATGGGTGCACTGGAAGGCAAGACCATGCTGGGAGGTACTTTACCTGCAGAGCTGCACACAGGCATTCAGACAAAATGTGCTCACTGCAATGGTGCAGACAGCAGCAAGTAGATGACAGTCTTTGCTGTCCCCTTACTGATCTGTGATCAGCTTTCTTGAACTGTCTTACCATGCTGGTTTTGCTGTCCAGTGCTGTATACAGCCCAAGTAAATTTACACAGGTATCTGGTGAGTCCTACACCCAGTGCCATATCCAGGAAAAACCAGAAAATTTCATCTACAGTGGCATAAGGGGAACAGATCAAGGACAACTTCTACCAGCTCTCTCTTTGCCTTGAAAGAAAACATTCCCCTTACTTGTCCCACCAAGAACATGCTGTTCATGTGCAATGGCCCTGTCTTTTAGAGATGTGCACATAAAGGGCAGGGTACAGCATGGAGGCAGGCCAAGGGGTGCAAGGGAAACAGGCTGAAAAAAATCCATCCAAACACCTCACACCAATCATCACCCATTCCATGCTTTTGTGAAGGTCTTTGATATTTGAAAGCAGCTGCCAAACCTTTTGAACAAACAGTTTTTAGCCTGAAGAGATTGCAGCCCCTTTGCTGCCCTTTCTTTGTGGGTGGATGGCATTATTTCTTCTTTGCACCTGAATGGCAACAGCATTTTGAAAAATGAATTACAAAACGGGAGAATTGCAAATACTTGTCTGAGCACAAATTGCTTTGTTTGCCTGAGAGGGAAGGTGTTTATATGAAGAAAGATCACTCTTGGACAGGCACCTTCAGAGACAACACACATTCACAATCACAGTGGAGTTCCCACAGCAGCTCACCAGTGAGCACGAGCACAAGCAGCTCATGCCTCCAGCGAGATTAACTGAGCACTTTCTCAGTTCTTATCTCCGCCCAGAAGCTAGCATTCTCAGGCCTGCAGTAAGTAATCCACCACCAGCCATCTGTCTTGCTGTCGTCCCCATTAAATTAAACATGCTTTATTTCTTGCCATTTACCTTGCCTTGATGCACTGTTGGAAAACAGAAGCCTGCAGTTTGGGAAAATTACTCCTCTGTATAATTTGAAGACTTGTGGTTTGACATAACACATCATAAGGAAAAGAGATCCGAAGATCAGTGCTCCTGTAAGTACACCCCTCCATCACCCTAGGAGTTATTGAGGAGAGTAATTTGGCAATACAGGCTGGGCTTCTATGTTGGCATTCTTCACAGTTCTGCAGAGGGTCCCCTGACCCTTTCCTACAACAGCTCCCCAGCTGTGGCAGCATGTGCCACACGCTGTCAGTGCCAAGATGTTGCACAACTTACTTGCAAGTCTTTGAGACAGACTCTGCTGCCTGTTCTGGGCTCAGGCTGGAGAGAAAGGGAAAGGGAATGCTCCCATTGTAGCTTTGGATTATTTTGAACACATGATGACAGATGCTCTGCAGTGAGGAGGGTTCTGCAGCACAAGAGCACACAGGCACAAGTGCCTGTAACTGCAGGAGATGGGGAGAAGAGCTCACACATATTCTTGCCCAACCAGGTGACTCTGCTGTATTCTGCGCAGCAGTGATTCAACCTGGGCTCCAAATTAGGTGTCTCCAATCTCCAGGTCACATGTTTCTGTTAACATATGAACACCACATGTTAAAAACCTCACAGGAAACAATTCAATGTGAAAGCAACTGAAAGCTCACTCCTTGGTATTTGTTTCCATGCCCTCAGTCCAAATGCCTGGGATTGACAAAGCATGAAGACACTTTCTGCCAGACTTCAAGGACGAGCAGTGGATGCTTTTGGTGCAGGAAACTGTGCTGTCTCTCTTCTGTGAACTGCTATATCTCCATCTGAACTGGATGTAAATTTCTAAACTTGGGGAAGAAATATTTGAAAGCAGATTTAAGCATCACAGTCACTCCCCTTTCCTGGAGTTGTCTGAACTAACTTTGTCACCTTTTTGACTGACAGAGTGCAATGCAGATCTACCTTCAAGTCTCCACAGCATCAACACCTTCCACAGGCCTTTACTTCCTCTAAAATCCCAGACAACACATTTTTTCCAGTATTACTGGAAACAAGCAGCAAGCAAATCCACTTAGACACCAAAGAGTTACGTCATATTCTATGAAACAAGTGTCACTCTTCAGCCTGGCACTGCATTAAAGAGAATTTCCCAGAGCTGGAGGATACTGTCATTTTAAGTCTATTGTCAGCTCTCTACCTGTAAGCACAGAGCACAGCTAGTCTCCAGAAACCTTGCTTGACAAAGGACAAGGCCGAAGATCAGAGCAGAAACAGGACTTGCTGGAAAACAGCACTTCTGAAAAAGGCTTGGAGAGCACCACACCAAGATGTGCCCTCTGGCAGCAAGCACTGAGGAGAAGACAGATCTTTGTGGAGCACGGACTGATCTCCACCCCATGCTCCTAACTCAGAAGTGCTCAACTGTTCCCGATTAGCTACAGAAAGAGCCAGACATGTCCAGATCCTATTTTACCAAAGGTTTTAGTACAGCCTGAATCATCCTGCAGGTACAGTTAGCCTTCATCGATGAGGAAGACCTGGTGAGTAACAGATAACCAAACTTCAGTAGCTAGAGGTGATGACTGTCATCCTTGCAACAGCCATATCAAAGGCTTCAGTGACTTGGAAATGGTGAAATCGAAGGGGAAAATGAGAATGCACAAAAATAAAGGAAAACATTCTTAATTTTTTTTTTTTGCTTTTTTAGATATGAACTTCACTGTGACTTATAACTTCACATGTAGTAGCCCTTTTTTTTTTAAAAAAAAAAGGCACTAAAAAACCAGGGCACTATCAACACAACCCTGTACACTTCCCAGTCCACAAAACTGTGCCTATAGCCAGTCTCCCATTTCAGAGCTCCATTCCAGATCCCAAAGCTTTCTTTCAGTCCTCTTTACAGCTCCAGGAACATTTTGAGTTGTAGATCCTGAGCACACAGTCTCTACACCCATGAAATCCACTTGTCACCTACACAAGACAGCCACACATATTTTTCAGAACTTCTCACACTGCAGCATGACACTGGTTCCATGCCTTCCAAAATTCCCTTCAGACAGCACCTGGGGGTCCCTTTCATTAGCTATCCAAGGTGACCCTAAGACACCCATTATTTTGCTGACATGAAGATCTGTGCCCATAAATCCCTGCACACTGAGAGGTGCTTGAACAAGACCCTGCAAGACAGAGATGATCACCTTGTCACATTAGAAACTGATCCCATCCCCTGCCAGAAACAACTATCACAACCTAAAATATTTTTATTCTCCTTCCTTTTTCCCTTGAAAAAGGACTCCCACTCAAACACAGCAAAGGGGGTGCATTTCAAGAACAAATTTAAAGCACATACACATCAGAGGGTTGCAAAGGAAAGAGCACACTCTCTGGGACATCTTGCTTCAGTTCTCTCAGGCCCCAATTATACAAACCCATAGGCCATAGTACTTAATTTTAGTACAGAAACCAACAAGTTTTGTAGCACAGGTGTGGAAACTAGGATAGGGACACTCCCATGTGCAGAATCAGGGCCCAAGTCATGGCCTCTTACTGGAGTGAGGGCTGAGAAATATTTCCTTCTACAAGACAGAAGTCAGCAAAGTAAAGTCACACAGTTGGAGCAGAAACTGTAGAAAAAACCCAACAAGCCTGTTGGTAAAGTCACAGTGGATGGATCTGCAACACCTATTTTATCTGGTTCTTTAATTTGGGGAAAAACTGCAGTCTGAAGAGCTTTCCATTTCTACCCGCATCCACATGGGGCACTCAAACAAATGCTCGAATATAGTACCTGTTACAGCAAAAACACCAAAGGGTTAAGCCCATAATTACATAAAAGGGAACTAGGGAAGCACAAACATTCAGATGGAGGACACAAGCCTAGAGCATTCCTCATCTCAGCTCAAATATTGGAGCAGGAATTTTAAGCAAGTGCTGTGGCCACCTTCTCACTGTTGTCAAGCTGGAACTTACTCGGCTGCACCTTACCTACCAGAAGCAGCCCTGCAAGAAAAAAAAAGGAGAAAAATATTTATTTTTACAATCTGGGAGGCATCCACTCAGCAATAAATAGCATAGCACTCATTTAGCAATATCCCCTTTCCTCCACCCACTCAGCCTGGGCTAAGCTTTTAGCACCTCATAGTCTATTCATTCTTAAAAGCTATCAGGATGCAAACAAGTACTCAGAGAGGATCAAGGATCTGTGCCTTCCTGTGTATGAATCATTACAGCAGACTCACCATGTTCAAGTGAGTCTCAGTAAAGGTACTTTCATGAGAGTTTCTCTCCAAGAACATGAATAGAATGGTTGAGTAGAACATTCTAGTCTGCACAGGCTTTTGAAATGCAGCTGCGTCTCCTCAAGTGCCTGGCCCAGCTGAACTGCTGTTGTCTGATTGCTCCCTTCCCAGATACCGTGACTTACACGGCAGGACTTTTTGCGGCTTCACTCACAACTTAAAAGTTTCCTATCACAAACAATTATCTATTCAATGTTTTAGATAGTTTCACAGTCTAAGTTGCATTGCTGGTCTTCCAGACACTTGGCATAGCATGTTCACAGATGGTCTATTTGGCATGTGAAGAGCTTTGCTTTTTTGCATTGGTCAGATTTAGGAATTTGGCCTGCCCCAGGTAGCAGCTTATTTTACTGGCTTTCTGTATTGATATAGAGATCAAGGATGTCAATCATAAGCAGTCCTGCTGAGCAGGAGCTGTACAAATGCTGAACAAAAAGACATCTCGTGCTTTTTACTTCACTTTGAAATAGATATTTAGATGTGAGACAACAAGATCTTTCTTCCTCACAATAAGTACACGGAGCAGCACAAAGAGAGATGGCCAGCAGAAAGGAAGCTCTTTCATGGAACTCCCCAGAGGAAGGGCTGAATAGATTGGTAAGCAGGCCGAGATCTGAAACAGGCTTTGGGACACTTCTAAAAAGCAGTGGTTCAGCGTGTTTTCTTCTCCCATCACTTAAAATCACCCAGAAAAATACGTACACACGCACACAGCAAACAGAGATTTCACTTATCATGTTACCACCAGTGTCTGGTTAATTTTTTTAATGCATCCATTCTTTGCTCATAAAAACAAGCGCACACACAAAATCCTGTGAATTTCAATCTTTCCTTTTGGGTGATGATATTACTGTTATTATTTCTACACACACACACTTCTGACAACTCTGTAGTTTATTGCAATTCCCCCAAAAAAGCCCAGAGAATGCTGACTAACCCTGTTTTTGAGGGAAGGAACAAGTGATGATGCAGACAGCCGTGACACATAACCTGGTCAAAGTATGAAATTGCAAGGCCTCGAAAACAAAACTCCTGTACGTGCCTATAGAGAGAGCTGTACACATGCTCTGGCACGATAGTTCTTACTCACTGTCACACACACACACACACTCACACACTACTTTTGCATCAGCTAGTGCCGCGGACCTCGGATCTAAAGAGCCGCAGAGCCTATTAGATGCCTAATCACCCATGATTAATTCAAATGGAGCCTTCCCATTCACAGGAACACTCCTTGCTTCCGAACAAGAACAGCAGTGTTCTCAATTGTGTCTCAACACGCTCTATAAAGTGTGATGAAAGAGGACAAGAAATTTTCCTCGAGAAAGACAACAGTCTACTCTCGTGTTTTAATAAACTTGTACATTTACTTCTTCATGAGTGCAGACTTTTATTACCTGTGGCAAGCCAAAACTGCTAAGCAACACATGACTCTGCGATAGTCCCTTTAGAGCTCTCAGAGCCCACATTAACATGCCAAACACGCTAAGGTTTACTTCTCTTTGTCCCTCTCACAGTTCCATCTGCTATTTCCTTAAAGTGAGACCCAGTTTCAACAACACGCACCATTCACACGGAGAAAGATACATTCTGGCAGGTTTGTAGCTACATCTGCTGTTCCTTGCAGAACACTTGTATATTTAAGAAATGGCAACTCACGTCCTTGGCAGCCCATTCTCACCTGTGTACTACAGCAGACAAAAGCTAAGTAGGTTCCTCTGAATCAGCCTCTAGCTGCAGGGTACATGTAGGTGGAACTACTTCCCTCAGGTAGTCCTTCTTACTCAAGGAAGAAGGTGGGTGCGAGGTAAGAATTTTTCAAAAACATAAGTCAGCCAATTCACTTCTGCAGCACCCGGAATGGCGCACTGAAAAGGCACCATACACCTCATAGACAGGAGTGCACACCTACAGTGGAGAGAGGGAACAAGATGGGGCACACAGACAGGGCCGACACAAAAAAAAAGCCCAGCAAACAAATAAAACCCCAAAAAGCACACACCAGATTCTATAGAGGTCTTGCATTGAGACACCTAAAATCATCAGTTCTAGCCAAAAGTCCCACCCAGAATCCTTAGATGACATTCTAAGCTCTCTCAATGATTTCTTGGTCACCCCCTGCCTCAGTTTCCTCTATTACACAATTATGAGATTAATTCTTCTTTGCCAATACTGATGGAATGTGGATAACAGCAGCTGGGGGGAGGGGGGGAGGAGGGTGTGCTGTTTTTCTTCTTTTACTGTGGCACACTGCCCATAAATTACTGCTTCATTTCATGCAAAAGCTCTGACTTTTTTTTTTTTTTTTCCTTTTAACAACTGCAGAAGCCCCAGCCTTGGCTTGGGACATCCAGTTCCAATTGAAAATGCCCAGAAATTCTCTCCCAAGCATAAAATTTCATGTGGAAGAACCATGCCAGCTGCAAGAGCTAAATCCTGCTTCTATAACCCCTGTGAAACGAAAAGAGATGCACAAACCCAACGTGGAGAAACAAAAGCTCCTCCAGAACTGTGCTGAGGCAGCCGAGCCTTTCTCTTGACATCAGTTGTACCAAATGAGCTCTCGGTACTTCAGTTCCAACCAGACAACAACGTAAATGTTATTCTATGGAAAATGAGTTGGTGTAACAACAAAAGAGGTGTTACAAGCTTCCAGGTGAGCAGAGACAAGCAGGAAACTAAAATGGATAAAGCAAGTGCAATCAAAAGAGAACAACCGAATATCATAGAAATACATGCCAGGAGCTCCTCACTCAGCTGGCCTAATCCAGTTCCCCAGATATATCCAGAGGGTGAAACAAGCTGCTCCCACACGCACGCTGTGACCAGGGTCTGCACCAGCAAAATAACATTGAGGTAAATGAACCCAGAAAGTACACAGAACCTTCCTTCCCTGCTGCCCTGGACCTTCCCCACTCCCCAGCTCCATGCAGGCAGGGCTCTCCTCCAGTGCCTTTGGGATGAGGGGACAAGGCCAGTGCTTCACTCTCCCAGCCAAGCTGCTCATTCCTAAAGCAAATACAATTTAACACAGCTGTTTTAAACACTCTGCAAACTGAGCCCACCCACCTCTGTTGACCAGAGGGCTCACAATCCCCCTGCCCAGCCCCGGACTCCATCAGCTGAACTGGTGTCTCTGGGCACCTGGGTGCTTTCAGACAGTCACAGCCCCTGAGAGCTGCAGCCACCATCCCTCGGCTCTGATGAGGGAAGAAGGAAAGTGAGAAATTGCTAGAAAAGAGTTACCTTCCTCCCATTGTCCTGCCAGGGCTGTTAATTAACTCCCCGCTGAGAGAAGTACACCAGTCCCTCAGCACTTCTCACAAGCAGGCTCTGGAGCCTATGGGGAAATGACAGCTTTGCTCAGGGCTGAGATGAGGATGGGCAGAACTTTGGAAGCCCCTTTCTCCTCCTGGTAAACTGCAAAGTGTCTTGGGATCTGTTTTCAAATTAGCAGAGTACTTCAGGCATCACAAGGCTTACATTCTTGCAGTACAGAAAAAGCCATGGGCTACTGTGAAATGGCCACCAGCTGAAGTATGGCATTGTTCTGAAAACCATGAGGTGATACGAGGCCAGAGCACATAGTTGATGCAGTTTAATAAGATCTCTGCACAGCCACAAGTCACTGTATGATTTTACATCCTGCTCTGGCCATCCTGGCAAACTACCTCTACCTCTCCCTTGAGTTAACATCCATCTTTACTATAAGCATGCAGAATAAATGAAACTTTCTTCAACAGAGAGGTTAACCTGCCTTCCCAAACAAAAAAAAAAGTGTGGTTAGGGCTGTAAGTTTCCCTGATGCGTCAGAATCATCAGTTTCATGGAAAGGACCATGGGGCTGACAGAAAACTCTGACCTACTCAATTTCCAAGGAAGAAGCCTTGGTGTTGTAAAGTCTGTCCTCCTCAGTCAAAAAAGGAAGCTATAAGACTAAGACTTAGTTCATTCCTCCCACACATCACTCCTTTCAAGTACCACACCAGTGCCCTAGGCTGATGCAGCTATTCTGTTTTCTTCATCGTTCCCAGCTTGTCCTTAGAGCTGATCAAATAATTTGTCCTGTAACTTGATAGTTATCTTGGTTTGAAAGACAGGTGTCTGTTAAGGAAGGCAGGAGCCTCCCTTGGAATAGAAATAGCAACCCCCTTCCCTCCAAGTGATTATAATTTTGAAATTAAGGGGCTCTCAGGCACAGATATGGGGAATAGGAATAACAGTTCTTTACTAATATATATATAGAGAGAGAGGCAAGCAAACAACACTAACTACGGCAGTAATAACAAACTGAAACAGGAACCCAGTGCCCGCCTTCCCTCGGCTGTTTGGGGAGGGTGCGATGGTTCCCCCGCGGCTGCAGGGGGCGCCCCGGAGCGAGCTCGGGGAGCACGCGGTAATGGCGGACGAGAAGCTCGCCTCACAAACCCCAGGGGCAGCCGATCCCGGTGCTGCACCAGCCCCTTGGGAACAGCAGGCTGGAATGGCAGGGATGAACACACAAAATCCCGGGTGGTAGGCGAGATGTATCAAACTCCGGAGCTGCAGCGGGAGCCCCGGAAGGTCTCGGCAGGCAGGGGGTGCGGGGCTACAGTGCAGCGAAGGCTCGGAGCAGCGGCAAAGGAACGGCAGCCGTGGCCCGGCTCCCAGCAGGGCAGGGAAAGGCGGGCTTGGGACCCCGGGGTCCCCTGAGGCACTCGAGCAGATGGGTAGAAGGAAGGCAGCAGAAAGCAGAAGGCCTGTAGTAGTGGCGAATTCTCTCCACAGTGAGAGGAAAACCTTTCCCCCTCGAATGCCGGCAGAACAAGAGACCTAGGAGCCCCACCCAACCCCTTTTATCCAGTTCAAATCTCTCGACCTCTCTGCCCCACTCGAGAAAACCTCAGGTAAAAGAGGCTGGCCAGCTAGACTCCTCCCCCTGTGGCCAGGTCTTTTGTCTCTTTGGCAGCTTGTATGGGGAAAAATTCTTTGAGAGAAAAAGAAAACAAAAGGAGAACTCCTAAAACCCCAAAAATAGTAAAATTCGCCTATAGAATGCACACAACCTCCCAACTGGCTGCCAGATGGCAAGAAAGCCATCTGATTTTTATTAACTTCATTGGATTTGAAGCTGGGAGTTGAAAAGCCCTACATCTCACAGCCAGTCCTTGGCTGAGTCTATTCCCTGCTGCTCTCCTTTCTTTGAAAATTCAGATTCCATTCACACAACAAGACACAAGTCTGGCCAAGCACCACCTCCAGCCCCAGCTAAACTAAACCCAGCTACCCATGTGAATGATGAGCACAAACCTAACTATGCAAATGAAATACAGTGTCTGAGCAGACACTTGGAGGTGTTCAAACCCATGACAAGTGTAGCCAAGCCACCTGCACCTGCATCTTCCAGAAAAAGCACTTCAAATATAGTAATGATTTTAGATTCACAGTTAAGTGTGACTGCTCACAGCACATTGCCGTTTAAAAGCCATGAGGCAAAGGTATGTCAGTCAACCCAGATCTATGGCAAAGCTTATGACAAAACCCAACTCCCTCTGCCTATAATGTTATACAGCCTAAAGCTGTAACTAGAAACACAGTCTTCCTTTATATTAACACCTCCTCTGTCCAGTGTAATTGAGAATAATTAGATAAAAATTGCAGCAACATAACTGGAATGGAAGCTAGTAGGAAGTCCTTGATAAGATAGTCTTCATTGCAAAGTGATACTGCTTTGTTAGCTTCCAGCTGACACACAGAGAACTGGCAATAGCTTAGTGGTCTTGCATGGAGCCTGAAATGGATGCACTCCCACCTCTTCAGCTGAAAATTGAATGTCATGCATTGATTTTCTGCTCAGCCTTGATATGTCCGTCACGACCTGAGGCCTCAGGCAGTTGCACCAAGAGCTCGCCCTAGAACTAGAGATTTTGGCAGGTAAGTTCTGTTAGATGTTACACCATAACTTTGAAGGGTGTGGAGGAAATGCTGTCCAACCTGTTAACTGCGTAAAAGGCCCTTTGACTGTAGTTACCTGTTGGCACAGAGGTCAGTTAGGCAATCTTAATTGTTTGCATTTGATTATACGTATAAAGAAAATGTGGAGCTGTGTCACATTGGACTAAGATATTTTCAAAAAGACATGGATAAACAGCTTAGGAACACACTGCAGGAACACTTGGAAGCCTGCTAGGGGAAAAACGGGAGAGAAACCTCAGGTCAACTTTTGCACTCATTCATGTAGTTGTTCATCTATTCACAGTCACCATCCTCCTCCTTAAGTGCTAGCGGGTTTTGGTAGAGAACAAAAAGGAAAGTTTTGAGTGGACAAAACACAAAATCAGTATCCTCATATTTGAGTGGACAAAACACAAAATTAGTATCCTCATATGGTGGCCAGTCCTCGTATTTGGACTGGGTTCTCCCATAGCATCTACATTTTGCGAGGGTGGAGGTTCATGGTCCAGACCCACATGCACACGTGCAAAGAAACACGGCAATAGGCACTTTTCATGGGGTTTTATGGGACTGGTGGCAGCCTAAAAACACACACAGAGAAGAGCACAAAGTGTTCTGGTCACTCAGTGTACAGGCATCCCTCCCTGTGGCCAGGCTCTCAGAGGGCATTTATTGTGTAGTGTGGGAGTTTTGGTAATGGGGAGACTACCAGAGGTACAGAAAGGCAGCTGGTTTGGATGCTCTGTTAACCAAAAAAACAGTGACTGTTTTGTAGAGGAAAAATACAGCAATGACTAAGGAAGGAAAAACAGAAGAGGAAGAAGATATTTAATGTCAAAGGGCTCCTATGCACATCCTGATTTTTAGCATCAGCCTTTTTCGGTCTACACACGTTTATATGGAACAATTCCTGGGTGGTGAGAAAGAAAAGAAATGTAGTTCTGTAGGCTATATGTCAGAATATTCATGACAGCTGTAGATGATTTATAGCTTACCAGACACTGAGATCAGTGCTCAGACCACACTGGCTCTTTTCCTAAGACAAGGCACAGGTCTATCTAACACAGAGGGATTAGGCCCTATCTGTCCATCTGAGACACTCATGGGACATAAGGTTTCTGATGCCAGGGAAAAAAAGTTTCCATTTACTGCCTTCTGGCTCTGCCCCATGAGCTGCAGCATGTCATGTGCACCACTAGTGTTTCAGCCGCTTTATTTGCTTACAAAGCAGATGTTTGACAGGCACAGAAATAATTCCTTCAAGATCTGCAACAGCTGTGGCCAGCTCTTATTCAGATAAGAGGCCCTATATTGCTACAGCCACCCAGCCAAGGCCTTATGCAACTTGGTTAAATTGCCTTTTGAGACGCTGCCTTGCCAGCTCGAGTAAGTGGCAGATACCTCTCTGTGGGAGAAGAAAATAAGTCTTTTGTTAGACGTCAGTTTGCTTTTCCTTTGGGCTCACATTTTGAAACACTTTATTTTTTCCTTGTTTTGGGAAGGTTTTATAATGTGGAGTCTTTATGCATCAAAACATGTGCTGCTCCTGCTCCTGCCCCTGCCAGCCTTTTGTGCTTTGGTGTAGAGGCACGTCAGTTCTGTCTCTGTAGGAACACAGAGCTTTCCTGAGGTCCATTGTTGGACTCATTGGTGTTGAGTGGCCATTTTCATAAGCCCAGATCTCCTCCTCTCTTGCTGACACTGTTCACTCTGTGCAGGGTAGAGTCTACAGCTGACATGGGAAGTTAAAAAGATTCTCTTTCCAGAACTAAAATAGCATTCTGTGACCATCCTTTAAGGAAGAGAGAAGAGAAACCAGGCTGAACTCATCAATATCTTCCTCTCAACAAGCAGAAGACGGTTCTAAGACATTTTTGCACACAAATGGGAAATGTAGGAATATATAATACAGAGGTACTCCCCCTGTGTGGACAGAAGCCATCCACAATAGCTTAACACTGACCTAATATTGTACCCACTCCATAGAGCAAGCCCAGCATCAGGGATTAGTGCATGGTCCCAACAGCATCAGGTCCTGCAGACTCAGCTCTTGTTGGCTTAAATATGTTTCTCTATAGTCCTTGTCTATGGTGTTATCACAACTTCTTGGTTCACTGAAATCACATCTGGATCAGAATTTAAACACAGGACCTGTGTACATGAGGCAACAGAAAGTTTACCTGGCACATTTCACTGTGTTTTTTAGATCCTAGAAGTAACAGGATATGTGCTGATGACATGGAAGAGCTGACACCAAAGCAGCCAGAATTAATCCACAGAACTTTAATTAGGAACACCTTGGGAAAAATGCAGATAGAAGAAAAACCAGATTTCCAGTGAGAAGCTGAGAATAAAACTGAGCTTCATCAGTTCAGACATTAATTTCCTCTGGGTTGATTGCTCTGGGAGTGGCCATCACAAAGGCCGATCTTGGAAATAGAAAGAACACGGGTGAAGTTCAAAACAACAGCACATAACCACTCTTTGCAAAACAGGAGCCATAAAAAGTCAAAGGAACTATTAACACTTCACCCTTCTATTGTACCTCCCTCTGGAGGACTTCACTGGAGACATGTGCCAGACTGTGACACCTTTACTCGGCACCTTGCTATCTACCTTACCCCATTTGATTTTATGGTTCAAAGCAGTAACTCAAGTACAAAGGGATCAGACTCCTGCCCTAGCTAGTGCAGTGTCAGTCAGTTTAGGATTGATGAAAATGTTGAGTCAAAAATTACTGTCACTTTCCCTTGGCATTAGTTTTGATATTCAGAGCCCAGTGTAGCATCAGTTACAAACACAGAAGTCTGATAATCAAGGTACTTGTCAAGGAAAAATGGAAAACTATCTGAGGTGTTAAGCACTGCTTTCAGTGCTTGGTACACTGCATATGCAACATTATTTACTGCATGGAAAGGTATGAAGGGCTCTGGCCTGCTCTTACACCTCATCTTCCAGATTCAGATGACGGACCATCTTAGCTCCTCCTTGGAAAGGTCATTAAAGTCTGGCCCATTGAGGTAAGGGAGGGTGAATCAGGAGCCTGCTCTATGCTACAATTCACCCTTGCTGAAAGAAAGGTCACCCACAATGGCAGTTCCACAGTGAGTAAAGTGGTGATCGTTAGATCATCACAGCATGGCACACTCCTATTGTTGTTACAATGATCCTAATAAAAAAATCTTCACGAGGCTTCTCTTGGGTGTAGCTGTCATTAATAAGCATTTCCTCTTGCAATGCATCTCAGTTCAGTTAAATGATAATTCCACTAAAAAAGAATGTCCATACAGCAATGGTATGCATGACATGATCCTGCAGGTAGCCAGCATTTAAAAGAACTAAAAATATCGTAAATGTGTTTATGGGCATTTGACAGTAGTGAGAAATTAAATTACATTAGATGGGAATGGATTAGAATAATTTTTTTCTGGCCTAAATTGTGGGGGATTTCTGGGAACTTGAAATCATGTTGTGAATCCATTCTTCAAAGGAGAAAGAGATTGAGCAGAATTTCCCAGAGATTTTCTGCTGTTTCCTCAACTTCCAGGTGCAAATTGTGTTGATTCTTCCCTTTTGGCCTCCTCCTCTGAATTTTGAGTGTTTAGAGAAAGTGCTCTTGAACTCCTGCCAGGCTTGTTGAAGTAGGGACTGCCCGAATGTCCCCTGCCTGCACATCCCCTCCACAGCCCAAGACTGGGGGTCCTCTGCTCTGCCATAATCAATCAACATCTCAGAATACTCATTGGAACCTTTCTGACTTTGTGTCATATTCAGGTGTTGAAGTGCCCACTAACACCAGCGACACTTCAGTGTGGGAATCAGACTTAATTAAACACTGTGCCTTCGTGTTTCCACCAGTAGCCCACACTGAGCCAAAGCAAGCAGCTGAAATGCTGATGGAGGGGCATGGAGCCCTCTCATTTATCAACGGCACAGAGCAACTAAAATAACGGCTGCCCAAGAAGATGAGGAAGAATACTTTGAAGCACCAGTGCAGCCCTGGGAGCTATTTCACAGTAAAAATCTTCATTACAGTGTTGCTCTTTAACCAAGTATTTTCATTTCTAGTTCTCATTGGTGGTGTTTTAGCTTACAGAAGTTCTTCAGAATGGTGAAGATCTTCCCTTCCCCAGTACAATTGCTCAACATGCTCACAATTTTGAGACAATCCATATTAGTCAAGGACAGAACTTGGACTGCCATGCCAGAATTTTGCATTTGCAACTTTTCTGCAAGCATATTTTTTGGTTTAACTCTCAGGTCAGACATCTAGCTGATATAGATAGAATGTACTTTCTGTGGACCCAACTCAAATGAATCTGAGTGTCCAAAGAGGGAATTATTGTTTGCAACTGATTGCGCTTAGAGTTGCAACACAGGGGAGAGTGGTTTTTTGCCTTTTTGCTTTTTTCCCCCCTTGTCGCCTTCGGAAATTTCACAACCTTCAGTTAGCCAGACTCTGAGTCTGAGCTGAGGATCTTGCAACACTGGTTTATCAATGCCACTGAAAAACAAATATGTACAGCGTCATAACTTTCATTGATCCACCAGCCTGGATCCAAGCTGATACCAGATCAGATGAGATCTCAGGAAAAAAAAAGTCAGATCTCTTGATTCAGACTGACATGGAGGTGCAGCCTGGCAGCACATCAGCCTTCTGGTTAGGACAGAGACCCATGGCCCAAGGCTTCACCCGGGACAAACTCTGACACAGTGCAGTCAGTCAGGCATGTCCCACCACAAAGAGAAGCATTCTCATGTCCTGGGACGTGTGGGGCACAGCCAGGAGAGGCACTACAGACATGTTATAGTGCAGGGTCTTCAAAGCTGTAGCCCAGGCCAGAGACCCAGATGCCACTCATGCAGATAAACCCATATAATCAAAGTTCACTAGTCCTGCTCTTGCCCAACAAGACAAGCTTAGAAATGCTCTCATTGATGCTTTTGGAATATGTGACCTGGGGGCTGTTGGTTTTGTTTGCGTTTTCCTCTTTATTTGCTTTCTGATACTACATTAATGTAGTTCTCCCTACATGTACTGTTGCCTGGATCTGTCCCATGGTCTTATTAGTGATGTCACAAGCAGGGTTATGACCACTTGTGACAGCACATGCTAAAGCAACCTTTCAGAAGATCAGGAAGCCACTGGGAGGACTGACATCCTGGAAGCAGAAATTCCACTTCTTTGTGAAATGTCCCATGTCAGTAAAACTTTAAAGAGGGGGAGAAATACATGGAGCTTAAAGAACTCTGCATCAAACACTGGATTT
This sequence comes from Eulacestoma nigropectus, assembly GCA_013397775.1. Lineage (NCBI taxonomy): Eukaryota > Metazoa > Chordata > Aves > Passeriformes > Eulacestoma > Eulacestoma nigropectus. Next base: position 613,129 of record VZTE01001421.1, on the reverse strand, counting down.
TCCTTTAGATCTCATTCCAGGCTCAACAGAGAGACAAAGGATCAGGGACTTCATGTTGACTTCATCTCTTTCAATCTGTATTCTTGAAGGGAATAACTGAAAACGTGAGAACTGACTTTTCCTAGAACCTCTTCCGCTTTTCCTGGAAATCAGTCTTCAGTCACATGATAGGGTTTTGCTGCTCTTTAGGAATTCCAGATCCTCAATGAGGCAGACTGTAAACAAGGAAACCTGATACCTCAAGGACAGAAGGAGAGAACAAGATGTCCATAGACACACTGGAGTGTTTTCAAGCATTGCAATGTATTCTATGGTTTGTTTATAAATGTGCCTGTCTCTGAGTGTACACACACATATACACACACTCCTACAGAGTACATACTATCATTTATTCTCCCCCATCACTGGAAGCAGAGAGAGTCAGTCATAAACAAAGTGACATTCTCCAGGACAGCCACTGCTCTTTCAGCCCAGTCCCAACCACAGCCCTCTCTTTGTGTCTGCAGCTCTGTGGTTTCAAACCCAGTTATTTTCTGGCATAAGGCAGAGATTGCAAGGCCTTGTTTGTGGGTGCATGCAGGTATATGAGCACCCACAAGCTACCACCCAATACCAGCCTCTCTTGACTAATTGGTTACTAAAACCCTGTCAGGCTTTTAAGGAATGTATGTGACTTTGCCGCTGCTGGAGATGAGACATGGGGTGGGCAAACAGAGAATTTTTTTGGCAAATAAGCAGTGTGGCTAAAAAAGAGATGGGACAGATTCCTCAAAATGCACAAGGAGGAAAAAGGAGCTTGGTGAATCAGGGTAGCAGCTGGATTGGTACAGCCAAAGGGAAAATGAGAACTGCGGGAGCTGAACCTTGACACTAGATCATGTTCTTTCTCCTCCAAGTCAGATGCAGTTTGCAATCCTGTGCCAAATATTCACATTAACTACTAAGAGCTCCTTAATCCTTTTTTATTCTTAATATTAAACATTTACCCCTTATCAGAAAACTAGCCTTAAACCTAAACAGCTGGAACTCAGTCAGAAGTAGGGTAAAAAATGTCTTCTTCACTCTCCATTATAAATGAACATTTATATGTCCATTATAAACAGAAAACTTTCAGGCAGTTGGAGACAAACATTTGCTATCAAGTGCTTCCCAAGTGAGTTAATTTCTTGCCATTTGCAAAATGTTGATCAAGGAGCCCTGTTTTCTCAAGTCTGTTTTGGAGGCACAGCTCTGAGTGGTACTCTGAGAGGAACACTCACAATCACAACATCCAGGCCATTAATTAAAGCCTTATAAAACCCCAGCGGAAGTTACTGGAAGGATTCCCATTGATCCATTAGATTTTGGATAAGGCTTGAAATAAAACTTAACTGATAAACGCAGAGACCTCTCCCCTCTCTTGCAGGACTTTTCCTGCTATTTGGATGCTTTGCATGTCAAATGCCATCAAGATCAGTGGCCAAAACCTCTGCCAGAAAGAAAAGGTGGTTTGTTTTGTGTGTGGTCACTTCAGGATTGGTGTTAGGGCTCGGTTCGAGCTACCAGGTGCTGTCTCTCCATCTTTCTTCTGCTGTGGGATGTCCAAGGTCTTGCAGTTCCAACATAATTCTGCCTGTACTGCACAGAGTAAGGAAAGAGCCTTATGGCCAGTTTTGCCATATCCCACTGAAACAGGCTGAGGAGCTTTACTGGTCAGTGTGGGCAGTGACCTCTGGGTATTTATCTGAACAACTTCACATAACAAAACTGTTTGCTTACGCTGCGTGTGGAGCCACCATCCAGAGCCATCCACAGAATCTTTTCTCAGTCCTCTCTGTTGTTATACCCTGCTTTAGCCAAGGAAACACCAAGACGAAAATAGTGGAGTGGTGTAAATCTGAAACTCCTGGAAAGAAAAAGCCTCCCTCATCTCAATGACTCTGGCAGTAAAGCTTCTTGCTTAGGCAATTGCTGGAGACTCATTTTGTTCTACCCTTGATGTAAGCACTTGCCAGGCCATTTTTCTGCTGCAGTTTTACTTTCTGTAAAAGTAGAACTAATTATTAGATGTCACTAATACAATTTATACTGATCTTAAGAGGTCTAATAAATAGTGGCAAATTCACGAGGAAGTACACTTAGACTTGAAATACAATGTTAATACTAATCACATAATTGAAAAATTCAGCTCCCCCAGAAAACTGGGGGAGCTATGACTTTCCTGTTTTTCCCTCCTGTCCGAGTACAGCTACACAAACAACTCACTGTGACTTTGCCATCCTGCAAGGGACTGCTTGCCTGCAGTGGGATACACCCTTGGATAAATGTCAGTGTGCTTCCTTGGCCATGAAAATATGGGAAGATGCTTTCTATCCTCTGCAGTGTCATAGTGGGCAGCTGGGCTCTTACTGGGACAAGCCAGAAATCAGCCCAAATTTATCTCACTCGTGCAGCCTGGAGCTGCTGCAAGACAATTCTGGTCCCAGATTTTCATCTCTGGATCCTCTAGAGATAGCTCTAATGGGCTGAAACATCTCAGAGGAAGATTAAAAAAAACAGCCAACAGCAATATCTTTGGCCAATAAGCAAATTTTTTTCCTAGCGATCCACCAATGTGTGGATGCCTGGCGGTTTATGTCCCTTCTGATATTTTTCTCTCCTATCACTTATAACTGTGAATCTTCTCATTAGTCATAGTCATACTGCACTCATTCCAGCACATCATTTAATCTTTCTTCATCAAAACACCACTTAGACAAAGATTATCTTATTTGAAATGTGGCCGCTGTTGTCACTTCCCTCTCTGCTGTATTTGTTTGCTGCTCTATTCTTTTCTTAGGCAGTCGTGCCAGGTAGCTTTTGATGAGTAACACACTGTTCATCTGTTTCTGTCATGTAGCCAACAAAGCCCCAAAGATGCCATCAGAAGTAAAAATAAAGCCCATTGCATGATACTGAGATCATCTTTTCTGCATGAGTGTGAGCCCTTCCCCATCAGACAGCTCTTTTCCCTACCATTCTCTTAACCCCTCTCAAGAAAATATCTTATTTGCCTGAAAAGAAAGCACAAATCCCCTAGACTTCACTTGAAAGAAGCATAACATCTCACTCAGAGTCATTTTATGAATGATTAAAAAACTAATAGCAGATAAAATTTGCTAGAGAGGGTGCAGAATATTCCTGCTGTGGCTACTTAGAGAGCTGCTTAGAGAGGCAAATTGTCCCTGTTTAGGTTAGTGTGAGAGCATGCCCGTTTCTTGGCTGAAAAGTCATGTATGCACCATGGATGTTTGCAAGAATAAGCTAATTTATTTTATTGATGAAAATGTGTTTGCAAGTAAAGTACTCGGCATCAGAAATCTGCTGTGCTAGCTTGCTGTGTAGAAGTGGCCAGCAGAATGCACTGTACGTGAAACACAGATATAATTTGGATCATTGCTCAATGCCCACAGGGCCAGGGTTAATAAAGCAAAAGGGAACAGAGCACCAAAGCACTGTTGATATCTGTATGTGAACCAGAGACCATTTCATTGGCTTTGTGGAGGAGCTTTCTGACATGTAATTGCTCAATATTCAAAGCAATACTTGATACTGCTTATCCAGAGATCTGCAGTTCCAGCCAGAAAAATATATAGACAGACAAAAAGGGCAGTGTTGGGAAAGTCATAGCAGAAGTTGCAATGAAAAAGCAACTAGCCAAAGAAAGAAATTCAGTAATCAAGCAATATGACATAAAGGTTGGTCCAGGATCTGTAATGGAACTCAGACTTTGGATGTTTGGATAGCAAGGGTGCAATTCTGGAAGGAATTAAGGGATTCCCACTCTAATTTGAAGTGGGCTGCAAATTATTCCCATCACAAAGGTAGGAATGAAGGTTAAGGGTCTGCCCACCACCTTGTGGCAGAGAATTAAGCAAATGCGGAGTCTGGTGATTCCTGCATGTGATACCAGTTCCTTTCACCAGGTACCTTCTCCTTGCTTAGAACGGCAGGTCAAATGCAATTTATGAGGACACCCATGGAGGAAGGACTTGTGTTCAGGGGAAAGTTTTAAACAGGAATAAGAAGGAAAAAGAGACTGCTGTGTTTTGGTCATGGCAGAAGTGGAACTGGGGGTGCAGAAGGAGATAAGACTAGAGTGAGCAGGGCTGTCAAAACAACACCCAATCATCTCTGGAGGGAAGGCCTGGGACATCCTCACATTCCCTTCTTTAATACAGAGGGAGGGATTTGGGGATGTGAATTAGAGGGGGTAGGAGAAGGAGGAGGAAAGAGAGAGACTTGCAAGCCAGATGTGAGCAGCATTGCCCCCTGAGTCATGTCCAGCTGGGGGAAGGAGGAACCTGGCCAACCTGGGATGCAGCAATTTTAACAACCAGATGGCAGGCTCCATGCCCAGCCTGAGGACAGGAGCCTGTAGGTTTTCCTCCAGCAGCTAGGTCACCTCTTCATTTCTCACCCTGCACTGACAAGCTCCACTTCAGCATGATTTGCTGTCACAAAGACACAGAGAAACCAAGCCAGACATTGCCAGGTTAGAGAGCTTTGGGACAGCCACATAGTCACACTCATGTTGGTAGAGGAGCAGTTTGAGTCAGTCTTTCATAAAGTGGCCTTACAAGCCACAGGACAGTGGCTCTCTCCTTTGTAGTACAGGCTCACAGAGGGTCTCAGCTGGCTGTCCTGGCTGGGCAGGCTTCCCTGAGGAATGGAAGGCCAGGACCTGACACAGTTTGTTTTGCACATGTTTTAATCAGCAGAGCAGAGCTTCATGAGCACTCTTGTACATGCCAGAAACAACCCTCCTACACAGAGTTGTCAATGATGTTAAACAGAGTGAGAAGGCAAGAAGGCCCAACCTCATACAGGCCAGAGCTGCTATTTCCAGGGTCAGATCGAGAGCCTGAGGGCTGGACTCTGACTTAGGAGATTTTCTTCTCAGTTCTGTTAGACACAGTGAACAGGATCTGCATCGGTGCAGAGGATGTGGCAGGGGGGACAGGAACCCTCTGCAGAAGCTTTTTATGGCTTTTTATGACAGGCAGGTAAAGCTGGGGTTTTCCACAATTTCTTGAATGAGCAAGTGCCTGTCTTTCCTTTGCTGAGTTTGTATTTGTCCTTCTCAGCAGTGCTAGATTGGTGTTCTACTACAGCCCAATGGCTGATGATAATAAGATAATGCAGAGTTTGGACTGCTGGGAGCTTATAATTACTTCTTTTGAAAGTAGTTGTAAGTATATGTGTGTGTTCTCACACAGATATGTATATGCACACAGATATACACATATATATGCTCACCTGTTCATACCCTGCACATCCTCTGTAACAAGCAGGGAGATGAAAGTAATACTTAAAGACACTGAATAATGAGTCACAGATTGTAGGGGCTTCACCCCTCATGCCACTAACAACAGAAGCACTTTTTGCCCTCAGTGGGGTGATAAGCCCAGGCTGTTCTTTGGTACTGTGGGGATCTGTGCCTAAAACAGTCACAGTTCCATAGATCCTTATTTGAGATCGTATTTTTATTTCTTTTTGGCAAGAAATTATCTTTTTATTCCATCTGTAGTAATACAAAACCCCTTTTGAGCATTATAATAATTACCAGTGGTAATAATTTCTGTAATGATAAGTAGGAAACTCCTCTGAGACCATACAAGAAATACCTGCACTCTCCCCCAAAATGATGGCAGGGAATCGCTCAGGGATACTAATCATATTCTCCCATTCTTTACCACTTTGAAAGCAGGAAGAAATGACAGCAAAGCCAATGAGTTGGTTGTTCCCCAAGACCTGTACCCACCAACAAATTAGAACTAGGAATGGTGGTGCACAAATGGAGTCTGCCATGGGAAAAAATCTTACTCCTAGCAGCTTCCTAGGATTGCTGAGGTGAGTGCAGGATTTCTCATCTGCAGGTCTAACCCTGCCCGACACAAGCAGTTTAAGCACAGACTGTTAAAGAGCTCCTCGCCTTCCCTGGGCTCATGATCAAGTTGTAATTGCTCAGCTATTGCATCTGTTTGCCTAATTAAAACCAGCTGTCTCTGTGCAAGCTCTCATCCAAGAAACAGTTGTGCAAATAAATTTTTTACTGTTAATGTAAAGAACAAATTTGTGGCCTCTGCCCTAACTGGGCCCTTCAAAAGCAGCATTGGTGTTTTAATTCCTTCCAAGTTCACACAAAAATGTGATCCCCCAAAACAATCAGTTCCTGTCCTTTCCTACTATCCAGCACAAGGCCTGAGACATTTCCCATTTGTATGGATTTATTGCCTAGTAATTATACTTCTTGAAATCCATTCACAGTAAAGTGTGTCCTGGATACTCCCACTCATCCTGGCAAACCAAATGTTTAACATCATGAGGAGTATAAAAATATAAGCAATCGTGTTTGAGTCACTTTTAGTACAACAGATTAGTTTGCAGGGTCTGGCAGTGTTTATAGTATAAATCACACTTTAGAGATGGCAAAATACTCTGAGATTATCTAGTTCAACTGGGTTTTTATGCAAGTATATATTTTCTGCTGCTTTCATCAAAACCTAATTTGAGAAACATCTCCATGTACAAGATTTCCACCACTTCCCTTTGGGATTATCCAACAACTTGACAGAAATCACTATTAGGAAATATACCCTGACATTCAGATCTACAGTCTCCATTGCTCAGTTTAAACTTTTTACTCCTTTTAGCATCCCATTCCCTTTTCCCTTCCTTTCTTACATCCTTCAGTGTTCACAGCCTCCAGATCCTTGTAGCTGGTTCAAGCATCCTGTCATTTATCAGTGTTTCTCCCAACTAACCTGTGCGCCAGTATAGACAAGGACATTTCTCCAGTTCTGCTTCCCTCTGGGTCAGGAATCACCCTACAGCTCTTGAACATGGGTTTGTCAGCAGCACAGAAAAGAAGGGATTGATAAGGACAGGTCAGTGGCCAAATCCAACACTCATGCTCACATAAAGGAGCCAATTCCAGTGTTCTGAATTATTTCATTTTTAGTAGGTGTTTTTTCCCTCTGGTACAGGTTCAGTCACCTTTCCCTCAGCTGAACCACTCCCCTGACAAGAAAACAGGACCAACCAACCGAGACATGTTTGGAGCTAAAGGCAGCTGCTGTTTACTTGCCTATTTTGCTTTCTCACAGAAGTGCCCTGTACGCTGTGGCCTTGACACTGAGGAAGGAGAGACTGTGTGCATGGGGCATGGAAAGGGCGTATTCCCCTCCTTGGCAGGAGTCCCTTGGCAGCAGCAGCTTAATGCACAATTCTGCGCCCTAACTTCCTCCTCCTGACCCCCTGCTTTATTCTGCACTCACCCATGCAAGCACTCATCCCTCTGCTTGCTCAGTGCTCTTGTGGGGACAGGATATTGTCGAGCTGTGGCCCTGGCTGAAGGCAGCTCAGAATTCCCACTGACTCCTCTGAGGCCAGGATTTCACTTTAAATGACCATTCTCCAGAAGCAATGAAGGATTAAAACTGTGCCACATGAGTGCACTGGTTAAAATGGAAGGCTTGCTAAGCAGTTGCAGGGTCCAAAAAGAGTTACAGAGGGTCAAGTTTCCAGTTCAGTGAACCCTGTCAGCTGTCCCAGGGCACTGCCTCAGTTGGGAGAACAGACACACACACCAACGAGAGTTAGAGGCTGAGATTTCCAAAACTCAGGGCATTGGACACGCAAAATCCATTTGCTTTTATGCTGGTTGGGAATCAGATTCCTACCAGATCCAAGCCCAGGAAGGGACACACTCTTGTCCAAGTTCAGAATGAGGTTTTCTGGATCTGTCAATGCCTGGCATTGCCACAGCACCTGCAACAACTCCATTTAACACCACAACCCACACGGCTCCTGGAAGAGGTGCCAGGTCTACTGAGAGCCACACGCTGGCAGGTGCGGTCACTGCTCTGGTGGCCACAGGGCTGCATTGCTCCCTCTACATCACTGCTTTTTTGCCACAGAGGAAGCTGGCAGCAAAGACATCAGGGAGTAACTGAGATTAATGGAAAGGGAAGCAATGAAGGAATGAATCCAAGGCAAAGAGAAAATCTTTCCCTTTCAGAATGTCTGAGCTCTTAGGAGTTGGGTACCTACATGCTCATACCACTTAAATATAAAAAAGGCAGCTTAAGGTGCACACCATGCAATTACCTGTGTTGTTTTACACATGGCTTGCAGCAAGCACTGAACTGTTTCGTTGCCAGCAATTTAGCCATATTTTAAATAAGAGGAGAACAGAGTATCTCTTTAAAAATGTTTGAAACAAGCACCTGGCCAAACTTGGCAGCCCTGTCCCTCTTTTACTGAGGGCAAAGCTCCTGCATTATCATCTTATAACATGCTGTAACCTGCAGCTGGAAGAAGAATAAACCCCTTCTCATAGAGATGAAGTGTTTATAAAACAGTGACCTGCAGCAACGGTAAAACAAACACAATAGAAAATATCAGGTTCAGCTACTTCAGTGCCCACTTTCCTTGTGTGGAAACATCACCAACTGGACAAGGCTGGCACACAACCAAAGAAGCACCTCAGCCCTTTGTAGAAACTCCTGCTCCTGAGGAAGTTCCCTTCTTAGTCCCCAAAACACATATCTCCAAGGAGGCAAAACACTGCTTTCCTCACCTTAGCACCTTCAAAAGGGCCCAGGTGAGGCAGGGTGTAAGAAGCAGTACAATCCAGAATGCCAGAGCCAGTGTTGAGCTGAACTCCTGCACTCACCTCTCCTGCTAACAGCCTGCAGCAGAGCTGGTCCTACCAGTACAGCACAAGCATGGGCGTGTGCCAAAACCCCTATTTTGACAAAACAAGACCTATCCGTACAGAATTCTACAGGGCCAAGAGGTCTTCCATGGTGCCAGCAAACCAAATGTCCTCACATTACCTCCCCTTGTGTCACAGGCTTACTGCTCTGATTGCTACTCTGAACATGTACCACAAAATGCCTCTGCTGTGCTGGGATCCCAGTTGTACAGGATGGAAAGCTCTTAAGATAAAAATTTCTAGGGCTTAAATGAAAAGCCACTCTGAATGCAAAGCTGAATTCAGTTCAAGGTCAGAGTTTTTCTTGTTCAACATATCAGACCGCAACATAATTTGTAGAGTGAGTATGTCAGTCAAAAAAGTCTGCAGCTTTCTGACAAACCCTGGCCCACTGAAGTGTGCCCCTCTCTCCTGGGAGAGTGCAGTGTGAAGATCTACACGGTGTCCTGTCATCTCTGCGAGGTGTTTCATCAGTCACCAGGCTGTTCTGCAATGTGCTTAACAGCAATATTGTGTAAGCTCAAAAAAAGTGAAGGCAAAGAGCAACTTTAGTAATCCCTGGCCAGGCTGGTGAAGGTGATGAAGTCTGGGAATAGTCCTGCCGTTCAGTCACATCACAGGTGGTGGTTAGATATTTGCCAAGGGTTTTGTAGGTTTTGCAGTGCTGAAGCAAGGAAGCAAAGGCTCTGAAAAGAGATAGATTTAAGCTCTTTTACTGCATCAAGCTGGTTGACTAAATGCAGCAAACAGTGTAAAGTTTCATGTCTGTCTTTCTTCCCTTTGCTGGAGTTCATACCTCAAGATAAAATTGTGGTTTATAATACCTTTATCCAAAAAAAAATGGTAATCAGCAGTAATCGTAATCAATACTTTGCAAAAGAACAGCCAAGGAAGGGAACTGAGCCCGAGGGAATGGATTTAATCAGCTTTGTTGACATTTGGCCTGGTTGATATAACTGGAACTGGTCTTCTGTCTTGTTTAAGGAAGGAAAGTCTTGCCAACTCAGCACCAGTAAACCCCAGACTGTTCCTGTGAACCAGTCTTTACATTAGGTCAGGGAGCGGGGAAAAACCAACAAACCACCAACACCAAACCACATTTGTCTTGCGCTTCCACAAAGCTGTCTCCTGCCCTGAATGCCACTCGAAGAGCTGACAGTGGCTTCCTCCTGCCCACAGGATTTTGGTTAGAAAACACCTCACTTTGCTCTCTGGAAATGGATATGTTAATGTAGTTCACACTAGAACATGAGATGGAGTCTTTGCAACCTTGATCTTCCTTTCATTCCCTCACGCACTGTAAAGTGTTTCTTCGTGCTGCTCTTCTAGTTTGAGGGATACACAGCAAAAGCCATCGTTTCCAGGAGCAGAGGCAATGCATCCAGAGAGGAACTACTCCTTGCAAGCCACTTGGCAGGACACACATGCTGCCCTGAATGGGAACTTGGGATGCACCTGGGTTTTTTTCACATGATAAATGCACGTGAGGATTGTTCAAATGAAAGGTGCTGAAGTCCCATATTGATCTCCCTAACAGGCAACAGCAACGCAACATGCCCTGGCCCTGACCCCAGGGGTATCCGCTCTAGCTGAGCACTGGGCCCCTCCAGGGACAAAGCTAGCACACAGGGCAGGTAATGATACCATTCTGACGACCAGACAGAGGTCGTTTATCTATTGGGTATATGAATTCATTCCCATCAGGAGACAGTTTTGTTTAAGGCTGCTAAACATCTCCAAAGGACCTCTTATGGCTGATAACCTGGCATTGCAAACTATGGAGGAAATCTGTACAAGGAGTGCTTTTTATGGAAGGATGGTATTAGGGCCTGCCTCTGGCAATTCATGCAGCAGCATCCTCCCTGCTCCAGGGATGCTGGAGAGGACAACACCCACTTACTGATCATAGACAAGGATGCAACTACTCCACAGAAAAACTTTACCTTTAATAAAGGTTAAAGCAATTAAAAGCTGAATCAAACATCTTGTGCTGAGATACAAAGTCTTTTTGGCTCTAGATAACTGCTGCTAATTATTTAGATTTTATTTTATGATAACATTGCAAAGTCATGATAGCTCAGACAGTTCCTGGGTGAAATGAGCCCAGTTTAGCTCAGAGAGGGCTTCAGGCAATGAAAGCCCAAAAGTAGTTGCCTTTAGGCAGAGCCCTGGCTCGTTACCTCAGCTTCAGGGCCAAGGCTTGGCAATCCTAAAACAAAGGCTGCCTTTCAAAGATGGCTCTTCCCTGTTGAGAAACAAACCATGTTTCTGCCATCCTCCCAACAGTATTGGGAGTTATAAAACAATAAAGGTGTTTTACAGACAGTCTTGGAGGCAAGATTCCCCACATTAAAGACTTACAGTCAAAATAAAAAGCTAAAGAAATAAGAGAACACAACATGGAAAAAAAGGGAAAAAATTAAAAAGCAACTGGAGTGCACTGATTGGAGTCCTTTGAGACACTCTGCCAGACCTGTCCTGGGGACTGGCAGATAATCCCAGAGCTTTGACTCTGAAAACTTTTGCCAGCAGCATCCTTTGAGCCGAGTAACAAAGCAGTCAAACACCTCAAAAGGGACTGCCAAAGGCATTTGGATTCCCTTGTGAGTAATTATAGACTTTAAAGCTGTGGAGGGAGCAGGTATTTCCCCATTAATAAAAAAGTATAATTGTATAACTCCACACCCCCTTCCTTTCTAATGTAGCGCATATAGGGAACCTCATACATCAACTACAAAGTGAGCATTGTTCTGTGTCAGCAGGTAAATGATTTGCCATCTGAAGACTTGGAAGCTGTTCTCTTAGTTCAGGATTATTGTTCCACTTGAAGCGTGAAGCTGGCAGCTTTACTTTCTTCTTCTTCTTCTCAAGAGAATTGGATCGCTCTAAGACTTGAGTGACTTCCAGGCTAATAACTCACCAAGATATTTGTGTGAGCACACACTTGCATTCTCTGGAAGGAGTTAGGTGGAGAGGTGATTTCATTTGTCTTTTATTGTCATACATTCTTAACTCTACACTCTTTAAAAAAAAACCCTGTGATGTTGAAACTGTTGCCTCTTCAATTTCTTTCAGTTGTCTTTAAAGTCCTTGATGCTCTATCAGCCAAAAGTTTCAAGGGAGGTGGAAAGAACTGTGCTGCTGCTTGAGGGTTTATTTTTGTTTTGCCTTTTAAAAAAATTTTAAAAAAAGTAAAAAAATATATGGGAGTGAATTTTTGTTAACGCACATCTCACCAGGGTATCACTTTGTGGTCACGTCTGTCCATTATGACAGCCTGCCCCTTGCTAGACTGCTGCAGCAATCAAAGAAACACATGTTTTCTAGCAGGCTTGGGCTGGTCTCATACCCCATTTTTCAAACCAAGGGGAAGTCCAGATCATTATCCAGTAGCCCCATTCCCAATTTTCAGTAGTCCAGAAAAACAAAAATCAATATAAACCTCTATCAAGAGAGCAAATTCCTAATGTGGTTATGCTTTTATTCTGGTATTCTTAATAGTAATTAAAATTCTCTTGAAGAAGTATGTTTTTCATTGACTTCAGCAGGCTTTGGATGAGAAACAGTCTGAACGTTTTTGACAAAATGTTATTTTGACAGAAAATGCAGACTCGCTGAAATTGAAACAGTTCCTGGGAATAGCTTTCACAGTGACAGCTCAGTGAAAACGCTGTTGTTATCTCAGGTCCACAATGTACTTTTCAGAACCAGAGCAGGAAGAGAAAACATGAAGTAGCAAAGTGCTGCTGGCCAAGCCATCCACCCTGAGACAGCAGGCTCAGAGTCGGGTCCAGACTGTGGGTTTAAACACCTCTCAGCTTCTCCAAGAGAATCCAAATTACTGCGGCTTTAACTAGTTGTAATGGGCTGCTTCTCTCTAGTTTGGGAGCTGTCAATCCATCTCAGCATGGAGCAGGACTATTTTTTGAAGGTTTGAGATGTTCTTCAGGATAGGAAAAAGCGTTTCCTCCCAGCTGTACTTTAAATTGGGCCATAAAGCTTTACATTTAAAAGCAATTGTGAAACATGACTCAAACAAGATGCCCTCAGGGCTGCACGCTAAAGACAGCAGCAGCTCTGCCATGAGCTTTGATGAACACTCAGCTGCACATTTGTAGCCCCACATTTCACTGAAATATTTATACCTCTCTAAGAAAGAGTGAGAGCATTCTACCTAGAAAGAAAAATGTGTGTAGTGCTCACAATCTCATTCTGGACCTCTGCCTATATCAGGGATGGAGATGCAATTGCCCAGATGAAAAAAAACTTCTTGACCTTGAAAATCAGAGAGAGAACTCAAACAACACTGTTAAGACAAACATTCAGAGACGTAAACAGAACTAAAAAGGTTTCTACTGCTGCAAAAACAAGTGGCCAAAACCTCATTTGATATTAAGTGGCATACTTGCTGTGAATTCAAGAAGGTGATATTGGTTTACACCTGCTTAGAAGTCATTGAAAAAAGAGTTTTTAAAATAGAAACAGCATCCAGGGGGAATTTGAATGTTTTAAGTCTGGGAGAGGTCCAAGAAGAAAGGACTCTTTAGCCAGAAGTTGTATGTGAAAGGGACAGGAAAGAAGCAGCGGAGATCTGGCATGGTGCTGTGTCCAAACACATACTGAAAGGGGGGCACAGATGAGCACTGTCCTTCCCAAAGTCAGCCTGTGTCACACCTCAGACACTGCACCAGGACACGGCACATTGAGGGCAGAACTACAGCGTGTACAGAGATAACTCTGCAAGAAGAACAAACCAGTCTGTTTGCTTTCTTGAAACAGCATCACTGAATGGCTTAGTGCATGTCAGAAGAGGGCATGAAATTTAAGGTTTGTTGGTTTGTTGTATTGGGTTTTTTCTAACAGCACGCAAGAGCCCACAGTGTGGAATGGGGTTGTGCAAGGATTGCATTAAACCCTGTGGTACATTTCCAAGCCTTGTTTGTCTGAACAATTGACTCTGAGCAGAGACACTTATCAATAGAAGCCTGAGCAAATTTCAGGACAAGCTTTAATTTTTTTTTTTTTTTCTGACTTGAACATCAAGGTCTTCCAGGGCTGCAGTTGCTGTGGCAACAGGAAGGAGCTGATTAAATGATCAGCCTGAAGGCCAAAGCTATCAGAGTTGAAATGACCAAAAGTTAATATTTAACCTAAATTCTCTTTTTTTTAAAAAAAACATGCATCTCACTTGTATTAGGAGCTGCCTCATGCATCTACTTCAAAAATAACTGTAGAACCATGAGATGACCAAAATTTTCATACATGTCCCAAAATAATGTCCATTTCCTCAGTGGGGCAGGCTCTGAAAGCTGCTTTCTACCAGAAATTATGCAACAATATACTTAGGTAGAGACCTATTTCCTCTGATCTTTTGTGTCTGACAGTCACTTTAACATGCAAGTGTCTAAGCATGTTGCTTTAATGATTTCCACAGTTTAATGGCATTATACATTATTTTGTTTTAAGAGCTAAGGAAAAGGATCACGATCCTTTTTTAGCTTCATTAGATTCTGTCCTTTGGACAACTGTTCCAGGGGCGAGTTATGCTCTGCCTTGGGCCCAGCAGGCAGAACCAAATGGAAATAGATTGCTGTGGCAGAATTATATGACCCCTCCCCTACTATTGCTCAAACACGTCTAGCCTCCCTCACTGCTGTTTCAAGTGCCTGGCAGGCCACTCTTTGCACAGCTTTCAGTGCTAGCTGCTGGTTTTCATCAATGAAATAGCATCTGTGGATAGCCAGGAGGGACCTCTTAACTGGGGCTGCTTTAGGCTTGTCCACTGTCAGAGCAAGAACACATTAAAGATAGCCTTCACTTGGTCAGCTCCTACTTCAGGAACATACACATTTTCTTCAGTTCACAGATGCCAAAGGACCTCAGCAGACCATTGCTTTCAGTGATTTCTTGTGGCTACATGGCCAGACTAGGTCCCACATGTCTCTGACAACACCCATCCCAACTAAACATAGTTTTTAATGAAAATACTAGGAGGAAAAAATGCCTTTCTAATTCCTACTGGCAATCCTGGGTCAAAGAAGGGTTCTGCCAGCCCTGGGTGTATTCCTCTGCCTGTAGTTTCTTTTTGGGAGATCTCATTGCAGGTAGTAGCTACTGACACAAATCATTTACACACAACCAGAAATTAGCAGGACAGTAATGTTCAAGTCTGCCCTGTCCTAAGGTAAAAGCAGTTTCTCAGGACAGATAGGGCATGGCAAGTCTACTTCATGGGATTTCTCCAGGCTATTCATGGCTTTTAATACACAGAAGAAATGACAGTTCACTGCCATTTGTGACCTAATTAAACATTATTTTGTGATTCTGAGTAAATAACAGCCGATCCCAGGCAGAAAAATGCAGGTCATGCAACCAAGTGCAGTGACATACATATCACTGAACCACAGCACTTTCTAATACTTCTGATCCTCCTTCCCCTAGATGTCAAATCGAGAGTGAAGACCACATGAGTAATTCCAACATTTGGGTTTTGCACACTAATAGCCAGCAAAATCACCATGTAAGTAAAGCTGTGAAGCTGATTATGTTATCCAACAGCTTCACAAAAACAATCTTTATTGCCACTACTGATTGAGTGGGAGGACCCAAAGCTTTCTAAATATGTTGAAGTAGCCCAGCCCAGGTGCAACTGCCTGTCGTAGGCTCATAACATTTTCAGGTGTGAACCTGGCATTGCCTTTGCACCACGACAGCTGGAGGCAGTTGGGTGGGAGGCTTGGTCTTAATCCAGTGCAAGACTATTTGTTTAATTCTAAAGAGGCATCGTCCTTAATTAAACTGTTGGGTCTCTTGCAGAGCTAGAAAGCAGTGTAGAAAGACCCAAGACACCCACCCACACATCTTAACATGTCCCAGTTAGACACTACCTTGCTTCAGTTCTTTTTGTTATCCTTTTACCCCTTGTTCAGCATGTTTCAGCTGACCCTGTGAAGGAGCAGAAATAGCAGCATGGCTGGGAGGGTGGTTCACCACAGCTTGCAGACAGGAATGAGAAGGAAGAAAAGGAGCCATTGAGATGGAGGCATCCACTTGGAGTTTTTTTAGCCACCCTGACCTCACAGCACCAGAATGACACTTGTCATCGTGAGACCCTCATCTTCCCTTCCCAGAGATCCTCTGCCTGGGCCTGGCATGCCTTGGGCACACTCTTCCCCCAGGCTCCTCCTGTGCCTCCTTCATCTTTTACCCCTATATTCAGCTTTGACACAAATGATCATGAAACCAACCAGGATAGGTTTGCTTGAATCACTTTTACACTGATGCTGTGAAAGGAGCGCTCTGCAAGTCAGCAGAAATATTTCTGCAAGGGTAAGGCATGCTCTGAGCCTTCCAAGGAGCAGTCCCCTAGGCAGTAAGCCCCAGAAAATAAATAAATAAAATAGTAATTAAAAAATCTCCACAAAACAAAGCACAACAGCAAAGCTGAGCTTTGGTGTTGGTATCTCCTGGCTGCTTTCTCCAAGCCACACACTCCAAGGAGGAAGTGCGTTTGGACTTTACACAGGTACAGTCAGCATGGAGAGAGGGCTGGGAAGGATTTCTTGCCTGTCCCATCTCTCAAATGCTTCCCTGTATGCTCCAACTGCAACCTCCACATCTGCAGCTGTCAGGGAGTCGTGTCTCTCCCTGTGCCTGGTAATCCGAGGCTCTGCAAGCCAGCAGGAGCTGCTCCCCTTGCCTGCCTTCCTAAGGCAACACTTGCTCAGCAAACACAAATATGTTTACTGTGGAAACTTTGTACTTGCCTTACTGCCCTTGCTCTTTGCCAGGTGTTTTTCTTTTTATACCCACAGGAGACGCAGGGCCATGTTCTAATATAGAAATATAGGTTTGTGTGCATGTGTTTATTAATAAACAGGTGGGCAAATCTGTTTTCTTACTGCCTCATTTGAGTGATTTATTTAGTTATTTTTAGACTTGGTAGATGTACAGTCTCAAAGCAGCAACATCAAGGGCTGACTATTGTAATATATTGAAGTTACATTCAAGACTGATTTTTCCAGAGAGAGAAAAGAAAAAAAAAATTTAAAAAAAGAGGAGGCATAGCTATAAGGGCAGTCAGCACAAATCGGCCCTGTTTTCCAGTCACAAATTTTAAGTTGCTGTCATTATTGTCTTTCCTAATGGTGCCCTGGGGATAAGCTGGTAAGAAAATCAGTGCCTAGGTATACCAGGACCCCTCTCAAGGGCTGCAGTAGAGCACCCTGACTGCATTGCTTAGAGCAGTATTTTTCTGTACTATCTATGGGAAAATATATATACACACATGTAAGAGGCCATGATTTTATCTTCTGCTATGAAAAGGAGCTTGAGATACTGCTTTCATACCCCCAGCTTCAGGGGGCATCAGAAGCAGACTGGGTAGCCCATGAGAAAAGCACACAAAGCAGAAGGGAATGGGAAGTTGGTGCCAGTGTAAAATAAGCGGCTACAGCCCCTGGGATCTCCCCTTCTTCCCCCACAAAGAATCTGAGAGATGCTGGGCATTCAACCCAAACAAGTCCTTATCCCACTGAGTCCTGCTGAGAATCCTTAGGGATTCTCCCAGAAAAAAAAAAAACAACCAAAAAACAAAACAAAAAAAAACCAAAAAACAANCACGAAGTCCTGCTAAGAATCCTTAGGAATTCCCCCAAAAAAAAAAAAAACAACCAAAAAACAAAACAAAAAAAAACCAAAAAACAAAAAAACCCCACCACCTTGAAAAACCCACTTGTGTTATTTCCAAGTGCAAGATAAAATGCAAAACCTCTTTTCCTGGGGTACTGCTTTTACTTCCTGAGGATGGAGTTCTACCCAGATCCATGAGACAGCACCACAAGGAGGGGGCCTAACACAGCACAGGCAGACAAGAAGTGCTGACGAGATGCACCACAAAACAAGAGCTTCTGAATGGTTATGGGGCAGTCACGGTCCCCCAAAAGGGTTTGCTTTGACAAGACAATTCTTGCTGGTTTCTGGGCCCTGCCTCCCTCTGAAAATTGCACAGAGCCTCCCCAAGGTGTCTGCCACGGGTTTTGGATCCCTCTGGGGTTGCGGACAGAGCTGAACAGGCACTTTCACAGTTTCAAGCATCCTCCCGCTGCCCTGTTGCAACAAGCAGAGTTGATTGTCAACTCCAGCCAAATAAGCAAGCATAAATGCCAGTAAAAGAAAACATTGCATACATCCCTCGTCTGGAAATTATTTTTGTTTGTATTTATGTTCCCACATGTTGTCAGGGTGACGTCTGGGCTCAAGCCCACACGTGGAAATGTCTGGACTGTGCCCGGTACTAGGAAACTCTCTAGCTCAGAGGCAAAACTGTGTTTGCTCCTCCTTGCCTCACAAAAAACAGCCTGTGTTCTTGTCCTTGTGGTTCAGAGCACAGCCTCTTTTATCCAGAGAAGAAAATAAAGAACTGAAAATAGGTTTATTTTTCACACTAGGACACTGGAGAAGGAGGAAGCCCTCTCTTCTGTGCCAGGAGAAGAAAAGGAGAACAGGCCCAGAAAGGAGCATGATCCTCTGAGTCATGACTTGTGGCACAGCCTAGGCTCAGCCACCTGAGCTGAGCCAGGGATCTATCCTACATCCCTGAGCAGAGCTAAACACGAACAGGACACTAAGCTCAAACACCTCACTTAGGGAGCACCATGACTTCCTGCCAGCCAAGCACAATTCACCATTGCCTGGGCTTAAACACCAGCAAATAGGCTTTAGCCACCAGCCTCAAGCCTCCTTCACACCTGAATAGAACCCATTTCCTCAAAAAACCCCAAAGGGTTCAACCATGTCAATCACAGCCTTCCCTACACAGTACCTGCTGAAGGTTCATTCCTCAAAGCATCTCACTACACAGGCCAGCTGCTCCTTACTGAAGTCTCCCTCCTCAATCGCTCCCTGAAGTTGTCTACACCCAAACCACCTCCCTGGCCAGCCATCACCATCCCACTCCTTCACCTGAGCTCCTCAGCTGAGACCTCTGATTAGACCCAGGCCCAGGAGAGGCTCCCAGTTCCCTCCCAGATCAGCCCAACAAGCAGAGTCATTAGCCCTGGGAGGGAGGGCTACCGTAGTACAAACTGAGCATAAAGCCATGGCTCTGACAAATTCTGTGAGGCTTCTGCCTTCACTGACAGAGATGAGACTTCACCTGGGTGAGAGCTCTTTTTTTGTGGGTCTCTGCACCCAGACCCTGAACAGGAGAGGCTTCAAATCTGTGTGCTGCTGCTTATCAGGCTCCCAGATTAAACATGAGGCAGGACATCAACAGCTGCTGTTCCACCTTTACCAAGGAGGTCCACCTCTGTCCTTGTGGCCATCCAAAAAATTAGGGGAGCAAATGCCTCTGCATTGCCCCAACAATACAGCTGAGCAAACATAGCAAAGTGGAGCAAGCATAGCATGGTGGAGAATGACTGAGGTTAGGAATGACTGGGAATATGACCTTGAATATTTAAACATCTTCTCTCTCCAGAGCTTTTCTCTTTGCTAACATAGTCTTAACTATGGCTTCATGAGGAGTCTTCAAGGACAAACTTAGAGAAGATTCCACTCCTCATTGTCTCTGCACGGTTGTGTGACCACAACAAGTCCCCAAACAGCACTTCACTCAAATAAACCCCCAGGTGGCTGCCACGTTTTGCACTAAAAACTTTATTTCTCTTTAACATCAGCTCACTCATAGAGCCCTTCTGGCAAAATCACAACTTCTTCATTTCACAAGGGGAGCCTCAGTGGAAAGAAAATGAGGAAGAAGTAGCACCACCTCAAAACACCCAACACTGGCAGGTGTAGGTGTTGCATTGCCACAGTGAGGGACCAACAAACCAGCAGAGCCAGCATCCCCAGTGACTGCCTGCCACCACATTACCCGTCTTGCTGTCTCTCTTGCTTCCCTTGCTCTTTTGGTGAACACTTTCAATTTTTTTCTAATGAAAAAAGAGTTTATTTCTTTTCTCAACAGCTCCAAATGTGCTTCATAAGTCCTGTGCATCTTGTTAGAGTGCCAGCTGACTCAGGCTATTAGCTTTGCAAATACACTGCAAAGAGACCCTACTTGCAAGGTTTCTCTGTGGGTTACAAATACCTCCTTAGTCACTATAAGGTAGAAACCTCTCTCTGCCAACAGCACATCGCTCTAGCTAGTGACTAGTTATTTGTTGATCAAATAAACTGCCTGGAAAGCAATAATTAGAATTTATCACAACGAAGAGTATAGTTTATTAATTCCCACACAAAATATCTAGTTCCAGAAGTTGAATAAAAGATCAGGATAAACAGCACAGATTACATTAAACTAGTTCTTCTGTACTAACTTTCAAAACGGACACTCTTATGCAATCTAAAAGGTTTAGGTTAATATATAACAGCTCGTGCATCAGCAGCAGGTCACTGTCTTTAAAACAAATGTGTTTGAGAAGAGTAAGCTGAAAGTATCAAAGTTAAGGAGGAAAGATTGTAGGTAGATGTTTAGGAAGGTGGTGCAAGGTGCAAGTTGAATTTTAGTGCAAGGAAACCTCTGAGGCTGCTAATCAGCCTCCTCTTGGTCACACCACAAGGGTGACAGCTTCAGCAGCATGGAAGTGCTTTATGGGGTGATAAAGGCAGGAACAAAAATTGAGCTGAATTTCTTGCAACTTACTGTGGGAGCCAACATGTTCCCACAGAAGGTGAAGAACATGACCCCATCTTGCAGAGGTCACCAAGGGCCATTGCAAGGACTCAAAAATTCACAAGCAGATATAGCCAAGTTGTTCCCCTACTGCTCCCCAGGTCCTGCAGAAGCTGCAAAGGTCACACCTGCACCATCATCACTCCTGCTACATCAGCAAAATGAACACATTTGTCATTCCTTGCGTTCCACCTCATGCAAGTCTTACTCCTATCTAGAGGGCTAAAAAGCATCCCCACTTCTCCCCCAGTGTGCATCTATACATCAGTGTGTAGATGGCTCCAAATCACACCAAATCATTAAGCTGTGGTTGACGTCTGGGTCTGAGGAGGAACTGGTACATTTGGACTTCCTCGACAGCTCTGCCACAAGCTCCCCAAGGACTATTGGTCAAACTGTTTAAATCCTTCTTCTGACTTGGCACAGTGAAGGTGACAACTATTCTTCAAGGGGCTGAAAAGGCTTAATTTGCCACTGGGAAGTGTGTTCTGCTTCTCAGCTGGAAGATGCTAGAGACCTGCTAAATGCCATTATTAATTTAGAACAGCTAATTAAATTCAATGAGATTGGCATGAAAATGCAGGAGCAAAGCTAGGAAGGTGGCTCCAGCTCTCCCTGGATTCGTGGTCCTCCGCCCACCAGAGATCAGTCACAGGGTATCAGGTAACTTGCATGAAGTCATCGGGATCAATTCTAATTTGCTAATCTCTCCTTTAGGCATGACAGAGATTGATTCACATTAAACTTTCACGGCTATTACTGATCTCAAGCCTGGATTATCTACCAGGCATTGCCAGGGACACTGAGTGAGGGGTTAGTGCTCAGGATCTCAGGCAGGGCAGTACTGGAGAAGGGCTACTGGAGTTTCAGTACCAAACAAAATCCACCCAGTGTTTTACTAATGTGTGTTTATTTATCAGTTGTTGGAATACCAATACCCTGTGAGGAGACTAAAGGTCCTGGATGGCAGGTAAATGAACACGCTCCAGCTGTGCCATTAATTCCTAAGGAGCAAGTGGGAGAGTTGACCAGCAAACTTGTCAGCTGTAACTAACTTGGTTTTTTGAGAGGGGACAGATTGCTCATCATCCTGTGCTCCCCTTCCAGCCAAAGTGGACATTCCCCAGGAGCATCTGCCACTTCCAGCAGTGGCAAGCCCACACCAGAGGCCATTTCTACATCAGCTGATGCAGAGAGGTCTCAAGCAAGGGCTTCTCATGTCAGCCCCATCTCTGGACATGCACTTCCCAGCTCCGTGGAGCCACAGTGTCCCAGTCAGACCTGAGAACCGGCACAGGGGTGCTGAGGTCCAGCACGGGCAGGGGTCCATGGGGCCGCTTGCTCCAGCGCTGCCACCGTCAGCACAGCCCGGGTGTTATTCCAGCCGTGCTGGCTGCAGGATCACCATTCTGACAACAAAATTTCCAAGCCCTTTGCCCTCCCTGATGCATTATCTGCCACCAGGGACACAGGATCTGAATGAATCTAGCTCTGGCCAACTCTCTAAGGTCCAGAACATGTTGTCCCTGGAAAAACAACACACACCAGAGAAACAAAAACTGAGAGACTACCTAGCTGCTGTTTATAGACTTCTCAGAAAAAATCAGCAGTCAACAGCCAAACTCAAATATTCACGTCACTCCCCCACTTATGGAAGGTGAGTTTATTAAATGCTTGGATGCTTTTCAGCCCAATAGCCAAATTCCTGTATTTGCAACCAAAATGTTGGAATAAGTAGCAGGGCTGACGCTGGGGCCCACTGGACTCAGTAGGAAAGGCAGATGCCAGAATCTTTTTTAGATACGTAACAGTAATTCTTTGTACTTCTCTTTTTGTGGGCTACTGGACTCCACCCTCAGTCACACGCAAAACAATTCCTGGATAGATTTTTCTACTAAATGCCTCAGACTGCCTATGGAGATTCCTGGTTTATATGGATAAATAATGTTTCTGCTTTGGGAAGTGCTAAGAATCCCTTGAGTCCACTCCAAGAATCAGCTACAGATTCAGGAGAAAAGCAGTATCATACAAGGAAGGGACCTGAGGGACTGACAGCAAGCAGTACCAAACCCTTCTCTTTGCAACTGCCAACAGTCCAAGGCACAACCTTCTTATTATTACTCGCTAAACCTCCTGATGTAAAGCTGCTGTTGCCCCAGAGCAGTGTAGAGTAGCTGCTCTGACGCTGGCTGCCAGCTCAGACCTTCCTCCTGCGCAAGCAGAGCCCTTTCTGCAAAACGAGCCCATCACTCTTTTTTTACTGGAAAAGACAGAACAGTGCCTCTTACGCCATAACTTGCTCCAGTTTCTGTTTTCCTTCCTCAGCTCTCTTACAGAAAACTACAGGCCACATTGACCTTGATTTTCTGTCCCTTTCAGGATGCTTTTGAGTCCAACATGAGCAGGGCAAGGGTTATCAGATGCACACCAATGTGAGCAAGAGGAGAGCTGGCTTTCCAAACAGCTACTTGTCACTCCTGTATTTCACTTCCACTCCACTTAATACCTTGTCTTGCTGTGCTTGGGCAGAGATGCAAACACTGTCCTCTTCTCGTGATGGCCAAACCCTTGTCAGATGTTGCTCTAATCTTCAGGATGGCTTGAACACCATCTGGCGCTCAGTGAGATGCTGGCCAAGGCATACACGCTCTGTAGGCAGGATGGGTGAGCTGATGAAAGCTCTCTGCAATAGACTTCTCTAAGAGCTGAGGTTCCTCCCGCCTTATCTGCTTAGGAGATCAAGTGCTTTCATGGCCTTTGAGTCAGCCTAACCACAAAACCATCACAAAAGCAGAGCATGGTAGACAACATGGTAAGAGATGAAGGATGTGCTCCTTCAGCTCGAGGAAGACCTGCACTAATCTGGCAGAGCAGATGAAAGCTTAGACCTGGGAAACATTGAGCACTGAGGAGCTACAAACCTCATGATCTGGATCATTTGACCAGAAGAGGCATTACATCCCAACCCTCTGAAGATTCTTCAATACCTATTTTTCACACATCACACACCTTCCAACTCCTCACCCCCCCCTCCCCACCCCCCCCAAAAAAAAGGCAAGAACAAAACTAAGACCCATGGAACAAGATATTAAAAGCCACAAAAACACCGATGTCCCAGAAGGAATGAGCAAGGGAAGCCAAGGACCTGTTGGGATTTGCAGTTCCTGCCTTAGCTGATAAAATTTTCCCCTGGATAAGCCATGGCAGTCACTGTCTTTGGCTTGTGCTGAAGCCAGTGGGAGCTTAGCACAACTCGTTCTTTAAGAGCAACGTCTCTGAATAACAAGCAAGCATGGCATGACTATCGCTGAACTGAGTGAATAACGGGTTTCATAGGTGCTGTCAAAAGGAAAATCCCAGCTGGCTCCAAACAGCTTTCTATGTGTGTTGGCAAGTCCTTGGTATTTCTCCCAGATGGGGAGGGCAGGTCTGAGCCCAGAGCCAAGTACAGCACATCCAGGCTTACATAATCCAAGGGGCCCAGGGTAATCATTAACGCTGGATTATTGCCACCAGCTTTGTGCTGGAGTCACCTGGTTGTTTGGATTAAATGTATAGTGGCCATTTAGACAAGGAGGAGGCTCTAGCACAAGGACTTAAGTGAAAACAACCCCCAGAGAGGGTGGGAAGCAGAAGACTGTTGCAAATATCACAGGACCCAGACTCAAGTTCTCCTCCAGGGAGCCAGAGTTGCCGCCTTCCATCACAACAACCTGCTCAATGGGCTGGTTTGCTTTCTACAGGGGTGCAGCTCCCTGAGCTCCCCTCAAAACTGCCAGGGTAAAAAGCCCCCACATAACACAGGTCAGGGGGGCAGGAGTCTTCCTAGGGACCTTTGCCTTGGTGACTTCCATGTGTGGCACACCAGCAAGCAAGATCTTGTTCCTCTCCCCTTGGCATCCTTTCCAAAAGCACACATTATCAGTGCAACCTGATTTTACCTATGTCCCGTCTTTATCTTTCTTTGCTTATCTGATGTCTCACGTGTCCTATTACTCTTTGCCTCCTGTAACCCGCTGTGTGTTACTGGCGTGTGTTCTGTGCCACTCTCTGGGGCAAAGGAGATTTGGAACATCTTGGTTCCGCTCCCATTTCCCCTCTGTGTTGCTCTGTGGTCTCGGACACATCACTCCACTGCACTATGTTTAGTCACAGGTCACAGAAGTCAGATCACCTTATAGAAAGATCACTTTACTCCTATTCCTTCTGCTTAGTCCTTACCTCCAGTACAACCTCTGACAGCTCCTTACCTATCCTAACACTACTCCTTTACCACTAGTTCTGACAAAGGGACTATAAATCTTTTAAAAACACACAAAGTTCTGGTAAGCATTAGGAACCAGATCACGATCGTTTTGTGAAGGCTGAACCACTGCACGCACGTCCATTCACACTTCAGAAACCAAATTACAGAGGTTTGAAGTCAATGAGACTTAGGCATATGCATAACCATGCCATGCTGTGCTTTGCCATGCAGAGTTGCTGAAGCTGGGACATAATAAACTTATCTAGTTGTGGCATCAAAGCACTTAAATATATATTTATCTTCAGGTGGATAAAGTCAGGCTTAAAGCAAGGCCACATTTTTTTCATGAATCAGCAAAGCCCAGCCAGGCCAGTAATTCCACATAAAACAAACATCAAAATCTCTTTTGGAAATTTCTAGTTTTTTGTGACAAAACTCTGAAAACGTCATTCATTGCACACAGAACTAACTCTGCTTTCACAGCAAACATGGCTCTACTCTTTTCAGCAAAATATTGCAACTTTTACATAAACTTATATTTCCTTAGGTATTAACTAGAAAAAAAACCACAATTCACACTCAAAAAAACAAAGAGAGAAAGAAAAAAAAGAGAGAGAGAATATGCATTTCATGGAAAATATTCCAGGCTAAAACATAACTTAGATCTTAGATTTCTGCCCTGCTGTGCTCTAACAGTAGGGATTTTACATTACTCCACTTCAGTTTTAAGTATTACCTCTTGCAGAAAAATAGCAGCTTCTGCCCCAAAGGTCTTCCAGGGTGAATTGCCCAACTTTACAGCAATATCAGAACTCCAGGTGAGATGGGGAAGAGACTGAGATGCTGGTTAAAATAAAGCAGCTGGTTTAATGGATGAAGTGGATAGGGTGAGAACAGAAGGGAATTGCAGATTCTCTTGGTGCAGGCTTGCTAATTAAAGCTTAAAACCACTGTCCTGAGTACTCTGGTCTTCAGGCTACACCTCGGGAGGCAACAACCTGGAGTGCACAGAACTCAGTCTGCCTCATCCCTTGGTCCTCTTTCCAGACTCAAAGGGATTCTCTGGGAAAAATAATCAGGGTTCTGGAGAGCCCTGGCTCATCAGCTGGCACTTTTTGGTAGCTGTTCTTCAGGGAGAGACTTTAATCCCTCAGTGCCTGTTAGTCTCAGAATGATTCTTGCTGGGAGAAGATCTGGACCCACTGCACCATTGCTCCCATGGAGACTCAGAAGTGACTTTAACGCCAGTCATGTTGCTGGTTTCTTCTTCCAGTGGAGGCCAAAGCAACCAAAAGCACAGTGCAAGAGATGTTCCGGCTTGCAGACCACAAGAGCATGGTGTTCACGCCCCTATTTGTTACAAATGGAAGCAATGGCTGTTGCAGAACAGGGTGTCTTCTCCTCAGGCCTGAGGCAATGCTTCCTACCACAGCTCCTTCACATCATTCTTTCAGGCGTGGGATTTACAGAAGAGCCAACTGAGGTGCCCTGGCACCAAGACCTCCGTCATGCCGGGCCTTTATTTAACAATCTAATCCTGTGACTACTGGTCTTACTGCTTGCTCCTTCCATCCAAGGATCACACAAACACAAATTAAGTCCCACAGTATCACTGTGATGCATTATTATCCCTGTTTTACAAGAAAGGGAACTGGAGAACATGGCAATGGAGTCCATTGTCTTGGATCACACAGTGAGTCACTGTCACAGTCTGAAGCAGACTTTGAAGCCCTTCCTCCTCCACACTAATCACTAAAGCTGGAATTCCCTCAAAACCTGCTTGCTCTATTTTATTAACCACAGTTTTACTGCATCTGAAGGCCTGTTCCACAGCAGTCAGGAGCCATGGAAGGTGTTTGTGTCCCAGCGTGGCTGCCAAGTGAGGCATGAGGGCTCCAGTGAAGAGAGAGCGGAGACATCTCACACCATCCGAGAACTTTCTGAGATGAGAAAAACTGAAGATAACTGCAGCACTGTTCCATCACCTCCCTGTTACACAGCACCTGAAAATTTACATCCAGGTGAATCAAAATTTCAAGTGCTATTGTCTTGATTACAGAGCTGGCTATAAAGGAAATTAATGAACAATAATTTCAAGGAGGGATTTAAAATTTCCATTTTCATTTTATTGTCAAAGTAAATATATTTTTATGAAGAACAAAAGAAAATATACAGAATTGTAACTTATGTACACTGGCTTTATAGATATTTTTGTTTCCAATTTACACAAATTTGATACGTTATTAAAAGATATTTTATATAGATATGCATCTATGTACAGTTTTATTTACATACATTCATAGGATGTGATATAAACCAGTCAATAGATGATAGTTCATTTATATTAATTTCTAGAGGACAAAAGGAATGCATCCACTTTAGCTAGACCTGCTGTTCTGGCACAGCGCGGGCTCCTGCTCTGCCTAGCGCTAGGATCGCACTTTCCTACTTCCCATTTTGCCAACAGAAAAGACAAACAGATGCTGTCTGCAAATGGAAAGGAAATGCAACATCCATTATAAAATCATTCCTAATTACTGAATTCTCTTTTCTTCTAAAGCTTCTTACAATTGCCAGAGTTCAAAAGGAAAAACAAAACAAGAAGAAACACAAATAAAATCACTTGCCTGCTACCATCTGATTATTTGCTTAAATTCCCTTCTTAGCCAGCTATCACACAAATTTGTTTCTTTTGGCTACTGTTCTCACCCATTCGCCCACCCCAGCTGCATGGAGCTCTGACATGGCTGTTGGGAGGCAGAGGATTAGCTCTGAGGGTCACCCTTAGACCCTGATCTCACAGCGCTGCCCCACCAGGCCACAGTGCCTCCCACCCTCCCTGGGCACAGGCACATCCCACAGACCCTGCCAGCCAGCAGGCAAACAGAGACTTGGCTCCAGCCAGCCAGGCCTTCACTCATAGTGGACGTGGGGATGCCCAGTGCTCACCAGGCTCTCACCCGCAGGGCTGGGGCTCTCGTTTCTTCCCCCAGATCACACAAGAGGGCAGGAGCAGAGACAGGAACAGAGTTCAGAGGCTCTCATAAACATCTTTGTGCTGCTTCGTGTGCAGACAACAGCTCTTCTGCTAGACAGTGGATGCTGCAAACCAGCCTCAAAGGAAAGCAGCGTCCTTTGACACCTGGGCATCCTGTCACCCCTTGGCAGCACAGGACAGAAGCACGCGCACAGTTCCAAAGGCTCCACTCCAAGCCATTCCATCCAGCCTGAGCTTCTGGGTTTGCTTGGGATGTGCCTTTGCTTAAATATGTATGTATGTATGAATATATATACATAAATATTTATACATAGCCGTAGCCAAGGGAAAGGTAAATGTGAGCTGGGAAAATCAGAGATGCATGGAGGCACATTCCAGTGCTCTCCAAGCCTTGCCTCTCCTATCCCCGACTCCCACTGTTCCTCCTCCTATGGCCAGCCCCTACAAATCCTTGGCTCAGGCGGCCCAAAAACAAAGGAGTTGTTTTCATTTCAAAAGGAATTTGCTGTTTCCAAACTGGACAAATAGAGCAGCTTAATAAAAACTCACAATGAATGGCCTGTACATGAGCAAAGCCCTCAGGAATGCCAGGGCTATAATTAACTAGCAGCAAGCAACTTTTACATTTTCCTGTGCAGCAGAAAACAGCTAAAAATAAAACACTGTAATTTCCAAAAGAAGCAGCAACAGAGACAGATATAAGGAAAGGAAAATAATATCCTTAAAAGAAAAAGAAAAAAA
>VZTE01001421.1:573075-584684 GCA_013397775.1 Eulacestoma nigropectus | reverse complement strand
AAAAAAAAAAAAAAAAGTGCCCCGCTCCCCTGACCCAAAAAGAACTTCATTCTCAAATCATCTTTGAAGGACATGGGGCACTCAAACATGGTGGTATCAAGTAACAGCATTGACTGTTCTGTGGAGACAAATAAATTATCACTAGAAATACAGTGAGCAAAGTGCTGTCATCGGCTGTTGTAGGATGGCTGGGCGGGAAGGGGAAAGCAGGACCCATCAGTTCACGGAGCGGACGGAGCGGTTGCTTCGTGGGAACCGGTGCACCTTGACATGTTTGGACAAGTGGTCACTTCGAGCAAACTTCTTCTCGCAGACAGGGCACTGGTAAGGTTTCACCCCCGAGTGGGAGCGCCTGTGCCGGGACAGCTCATCTGACCTGGAGAACCTGCAAGAGAGAAGAAGCCTTTTCAATAAATGGGGTTTTATAATGCTAAGTCTCTCACAGGAGGTTAAAAAAAGTCCCCTCAGGCCACTGGGAGACTCCAGGAACTGAAAGGGACACATAGCAGGGCTGGCTGGTCCCAGCCCACTGCCAGCAGTATTGGTGGAAATACACAACTACCAATCTCATCCTGTGTCAGCCCTGGACTCAGGGCTATGCACGGAGGCAACATTTGTACCTCGCCCTAGACCCCACAACATGGGTTCAGCTTGACAAAAACAGCGCTGCTCTGATCCCTCTGCCGGTCCCCTCCAAAGCCACTCCCACCATCTCTCTCCTGCAAATCCAAGCACGGACTCCTCGAGCAGAGACAACAACCACTGTCCTGCAGGTGAGGTCTGTTTCAAGCTCCCACCGACATGAGTGCAAGAGACACCCCCTAACTGCACCCAGTTTGAGTGGGACTCCAGATAAATCCAGCCATAGCTACCTAGAAACAACATGACTTATTAGATACAGATGAAAAATTTACTTCTGTGTATGCTCCTGCAGGCTAAATGAAGAGTCATTAATAGTACCAGAGATGGTCAGCATCTCAGCAGCTGAAATTCAGGTGGGCCCCAACGGCCATTAGCGTACTTATTTGCATAGGTAGCGTGGGCAAATTGAAATCAAGAATCAGCCTTAAATTACCAAAACTGCATTCTATAGTCTTCTGAATTTTAGATATTTTCCACCTTCCATCTCCACAGAAAAATCCCCAAATAGCCACCATGAATCCCACAGGCTTTATTGAACTCAAATGAGCTAATCCTTTGGTCTTATGAGCAGGGCTGGCTCTATTTCCACTTTGGACATGACTGGGAGACAGAGGGTTAATTAACAACGTCACACTAAAACAACCCTGTCCAGATGGGTACAAAAAATTTGCTGCCTGAGAAAGGGCAATTAAGTGTTTTGTTGCCAGAGCAGTAACAAAGAGCAGCACAGAAAGAGAGCTTGCAAGAAATGGTATCAGCTGTTTATTTACAATAAATAAATGGAGTCATGGGCACTAGCTGAACAGATCGAGGAAAGAACACATAGAAAAATGTGCCCTTCTGGAGCAAAGTATCACATCACCAACAGACCGAATATGCTATTTTTAAGAAAGGGAGAAAACAGGACTGCTGGGCTCCTATGAATAAGTCCCTCATGTAAGAAAAGTAAGTTTCCACATAAAGGTTTTAATTAGCTCTGATCTCCTGCCAACAGTTGAGGACCAGAGCATAGGCACTGGGAAAGCTGGTAATGGTTTCCTCAGTTGCTGCAGCTCCTCAGTCTGGTCATGCTCCCCATAGAGCACTCAGCCAGTGGAAAGTAGATGCAGGCACTCACCGTGGGTAAGACATAGTGTGGACACATCTCTCCCAGGGGCATTTCTAGGGGAGATTCTTTCACCTATTCACTTGCTTTTCTTCCTTTCCTTGCCCTGGTATCCTTGTGGTGGAAGAGTCAAATTCTCCATGAAGAACAGGCAGTTGTTAAGGAACTGTCAACCTGGTCCTATTCTGGGATGAGTCTTCTTCATAAAGGCTATGACACAGGTTTCTCTTCACACCTTCTACTTGCATGTTTGCTTTCTCTTAACAACCCTGCTCCTTTCAGCCATAGCTGCCCAAAAACGCAGTCTGGACCCGGGAGCAGCAGGGCCAGGGATTTCTCCCAAGTCCTTAGCAGCGAACTAGCCCCAGTGCCAGATCCCTGCAGGAATGCTCTTGTAGGGCTTTGAGTCAGTGGGCCTGGAGAGTGTAGGATGTTGCCTGTACAGACTGGCTCAACACAGACTGAGTGTTGGTCAAGGAACAGACTTGTGCCACATCCAGGGAAAAGAGGGAGCAGAGAGGGAAAAGCACTTTTGCAAAGAGCCATTCTCTTATATACAGACTTCAAAGAGTAAAAGCAGATGTGGCTGGGTTGCCTTGTCCTATGTCCTTGGCCATTGAGGTCACCATCTGCAACAGAAGTGCAGTAGCACTTAGCTAATGCTGCACAAGAGCTTCACAAGTACATTTCGAGGGGATTGCATGGATGGTGGGGGAGAAAGAGGCGCATGTCAGGAATGAGCTTGGATGAGTTCATCCGATAAAAATACTCTCTGCCTCATAATGATGTCCTTAGATGAAGAGGCAGGAATGTTGCAATACTGTTCCCCAGCAGTGACGGAAGGATCAGCTTACAGAGCCCACAGAAATAAACCTCAAGCTGTCTGTGTGTTTACAAAAAAACAACACAAAGGTTAGGACAAGGAAGCCAGGAGGATCTGGCGGCCTGGCTCTGCAGTGAAATATCTGCAGCACATTCTGGCACTGAGATCAACCCAAAAAAAGTGAAAATAATCCCCTGTGAAATGTTAAATTAAAAAAAAAAAAAAAAAGGAAGCTCAAAGGAATACCTCCCTATTCTGCCACTGCCATTTCCAGAAGGATTCCTCCTTCAAAAGAAAAGTGAAGAGACCCGGGCAATCCTACAGCAACTAAAAGAGCCTTCTTCATCCTTCTGTCTGGCAGGACTCCAAGGGACTGTAATGACATCTCCCTTGAAGAAAAATCCTAGAGCTCCCTGATGTGTAGGACGTGTCCTGTGTCTCCCAGCCATATGGGGACATTCCTATCTGGCTCACGGGGCAAGAAAGGTCAATAGCTTCAGCCTGGTACTCCTGGTCCCTGCCACGGCCACCAGCCATTGAGGCCAACTCAGGCTGTACTTCTCCTCTAGAGTGGAGGGGAGGCTCTAGACTGATTCCTCCTGCCCATCCCCAGAGCTTTGCTACAAGAAACCAGCACAGCTCCTGTGCACCTGCCATCCCCTTGCACAGCACCCACAAGAAAAGCCAGTGCAAGATGCCTGCCCTGCCCTATGTATGGTACTGCCCATGGTCACTCAGGCCCAATCACACTCCTGGCCACACGTGTTGCAAGCCTTTAAACCCTCCCTGCCAAACCAGGCAGAGCTTATGTCCCATGCTGTCACCTGTGGAGCCTCCAGCCAGAAGATGCAGTGGGGCACTTAAAGGAGATTGCCTCATCCCACAGCCTTGCAGCACCTGCAGCTTTGCACAGTGCTGTGCCAGGGAGGGGAAACAGGAGCTTCTCCTGCTCTGTGCCATCACACAGCTGCTGGGCCCAGCCCACGCTGCAGCTCAGCTCTTTGGCCTGAGCAGTGCTAGCCAGAGGCTGGGGTGCCAAAGGTAGAAGGTGGCACAACACGGATCAGTGCCCTGACCTGTCCAGGGAACACAACTGGTCACTGGCCACCACCAGATGAGCACCACTCTGCAGCCTGCCAAAAACAGCCCTTGCCCTGTGCCTAGGAAGGGCACAAGCAAGCAGGGTTTAGCCTCCATCAGGAAAGTGCTAAGGGTCTCCAGCCATCCTAGGGGTTAGCAAAAGGGTTTTCTCAGTGTACACTCCAACCCTGGTGAATTTAAAACATCACCGCAGGGCTGCACAGAGAGCTGAGGAATCTTTAACCGTCCCACCAAGCTCAGGCACTTTGTGCTAGGCAACACTTTGTTTTGGTTTTGAAATTACTACCTCCAGAGAGATCAGATCTTAAGTGTCTTCAGTGAAAAAATAAATACACAAGAATGCAGGGAAAAGAGGAGGAAAGCAGAGCCCAGCAGGGTTTTAGTGCTTAAATTAATTTGAGATTATACAGACCTCTGAGCAAACAGAGTGGCCAGATGCACTGGACTTAAGTCATGTGAGACTTAAGTCACAGCTCTCACTGAACTTCTGGAAAAGGTAAACATGGTTTACTGATGAAAGGGGACTGAGTAATTCAGTGCTCAATTGGGTCTGGCCTTTGATGTGGGGGCAGCATGCAGGGGATGTGCAGCAATCTCAGGCTGGTGCTAAGGGTTGCTGTGAGCACAGGAGGCAGCTCCCCAAACACAGCCTCTCCTGCTGGCTATAAACTCCTCTTGTAGTAGAGCCCTTCCAAAGTTTGGGGGTTTTGGGGATTGGGATTGCAGCCCAGGCTGTGAAATTCAACAAGACAAACAGCAATAGAGTTTGAAAAGCCCTTGCAGCAGCTGTTTGTCGACAAGACACGTGTTCTTCATTATGAAGGTGATTAATTTCTCATGCCTGTTGGGGTCAGCTTTAATAAGTTGCAGTGGCTGAAAGTTCAGGGCGCTCCAGGTTGCGGGACCTGCACTTGTCTAGGCCCACCAGCATCCTGGTTTTGACACACACCAATCGCCGTAACACTTTGAAAGGGGAGGCACCTGTTGTAAATTTAATCATCCTTTATCACTTAATATTTTTCCTAAATGTTCCCCTTGGTTTTGTATCTCGGGGAACACCAGCTTTGTGATAAGACAGAGCTGGAGAAGGTTATCCACAGGCAACACTTCAGGCTCTTGATCTTGAGCCACGAAAGTCACTGGGAGGGTTGGTACAAATCTCAGCATGGATTAGACAAACCTTCACGTGCCATGTGCATTTGTCACAAAAAGGAGAGCTGTGCTCACATCCCAGTGCAAGGAAAGCCAACATGAGACCCACAGGCACATCTGCTCCCTGTGCACACATACTCTGGCAACCAAATAAAAAGCAGC
Source organism: Eulacestoma nigropectus (assembly GCA_013397775.1). Lineage (NCBI taxonomy): Eukaryota > Metazoa > Chordata > Aves > Passeriformes > Eulacestoma > Eulacestoma nigropectus. The sequence continues at coordinate 579,699 of VZTE01001421.1, read as the reverse complement.
AAGTGCCTCTACTGCAGGTTGGGAGCAACCAGCCCACGGTTTCTGGGACCAATCAGCTGAATTTGGTGAGAGGGCACCCTGAGCGGCAAGAAACTGAGCTCATGAGAAGTGCCGCAGGGACAAAAGGAAACAAATCACCACCAGTTTGTAGAGCCACCATAAATCAATCTCCTCAGCCCTTCTGAGAAGCACACTTCAGACTGGTCCAGCTGAGGGACAGAGGGTTCAGCTCCATTGGGACCTTTTCCCTCAAACCAACCCAGCCACCTCTAACTGCTGCATGTCTCACATACTTGCATTATAACACAACACTCTCCTGTTACTTTTTACCTCGTCTGTTGCCCATTATCACAACCCATTTTCTCATTAGGCATTGCTCACTGAAGCTCTGCAGCATATTATTTGAAAGAAATTCAGTTTAATTTAACACAAGATAGTTAAGACTATGTTTTCTCCCATCATGATTTGTGGTGCTGTATATTAGCACTTGCCAGCAGGCAAGCCAGTAATACAGCTAACTGGAAAGAGGGAGGAAGGCACCTGTCAAAGTTTCCTTAAAATAAAAAGTTTTTTAAAAAGACTAAATTTTTCAACTCATATTAAAAATAAAATAAAACAAAATAAAATAAAATCCCTCTGCAAAACATTTTCTTAATCAAACCTGCAATCTTTCATTCAAGCAATGCTTAACTCCACCTCAGCCTTCTGGTTATGTTGTTACATCTGACAGCTTTTTTGCAACTTTGAGTGGCACCCACGCATTTTTCTGAATCAAGACAGAGAATAAAATCCAGAGTATGCCAGAGTGTCACTGCCAGCATTTTCAGAAGGAGTGGGATGGAGTGCATTTTCTATGAAAACACACAGAATACTGCTTTTAACCACACTTGCTTATCATAGCCCTTCACTGACCACATTTAGTCCCACACAGCTGGAGCCACAGAGGGCTGTGCACAGCAGTTCTGCCCTAAACCATCCAGTTCACTCACAGCCTCAGCTGGTGCCAGCCACAGGTCTGCTGGGGCTGCACACCAATGCAAACACCAGGTCTTACCTGTGGTAACAAGCTTAATCTGACCCTCCAGAATGAAATACAAATTATGATGGACTACTTTCATTTTTTTTAAGACACTAAAACTGCTGGTGCCAGCAGGTGATGCTGTGCTATTTAATTTATCAAAACCCCTGGGTTACCTAAGAGGAAGAAAAAAGGTCTTCATTGTCAAACCAACCAAACAAGTTCTGGCAACAGAAACAGTTTATAAATCAGAGTACAAACGTGTTTGCTTGGCAAGTTAGGTCAAGTGAGCAAAAAGGGGAAGGAGGATTGGACAGAGCTGCACCCCAATACTGACCTCCATCCACAACCCGGCCACGTGCAAGCAAAGGGCTTTTCTCCTGTGTGCCTCCTCAGGTGGGCTTTCAAATGGCTGCTTTTCGTGTACATCTTGGTACAACCAGGAAAAGAACATTTGTGCATTTTAATGAGTTCGGCTGCAGGGTTCTTTTGAAATTTCTGACCCATGATGATTCCTGTCTGTCCCTGCATCATGCCTCCTGGCCCAATTGGCTTGGCGGCAATGGGGACGGGAGCAATGCGGACAAATTTAGAGGACAAGTTCAAATTGGACGACTGAACTATCTGAGGCACAAGGGCAAATGTCTGTCCTTGGATGTTGACTAGGAGCTGTGCAATTTTAATGTTCTCCTGTGCTGGTCCTTGGGAACTGGGGCTTGTGTTGGACTCCTGTTTGATCTGTACAGGCTGAATTTGGAGCATAACCGGTATCCCGTTCTCCAGGGTCATTCCTCCATTTGAAGCTTGGCCACCTTCCATTGAGCTGTTCAACTGTTCATTTTTACTCTCTTTTAAACTAGCACTGGGCAATATATGGTCTTTTTGCTGCAGCGAAGCAACAGAAGCTTGGCTGCAAGCTCTCAAGTCCTTGGTCTCACTTTTAGGTCTTTCTTTGAGCTCCAGGTCCATGTTCTCCTCCAAAAATTCCTCAATTTCCTCAAGTGTGGGCTGAAATTGTCCTGAGTCTTCCATATCCACGGCAAATTCAGGCAACCTAAAGTACTCCTCTTTCACTATTGGCTGAAGTCTCCTTTTGTCCCACCATGATGCAGTGGTGTTCCCCAAAGATGCCTGGGACAATAAATAGTCTAAGATACTGTCCTGACTTTCTGCACTGGATGTGCTTCCATAGCTGGAGCTGAGCACCTGGGAGTCAGGGCTGGAACAAGAACAAAAGCTGGACGAGTCGCTGTCATCTTCTGACATGGGAGAGGGCAGCATTTGGTAGGACCTCACACCTGCTGTCATGTCCCCAAAGTATCCAAGCGAAGATCTTGTGGATGAAAAGGATTCATCAGTAGGCAGCAAGTGATCCACCATTCCTGGACAATCTCTTAAGGATATCCCAACAGCATATACCAGGCAGCCAAAGTTCAGGTGAGAGCCTGAGTGCAGGAAAACAAAACAGCAACAGTCAGAAGTTGGTTTAATCATTTATCTCCATGAAATGAAGCTCATAAAGCCCTCTAGCCCACAGGAAAGTCCAGAGCATCCAACCTCCCTGGGTACACAGGCTGCTACAAGCTTTGATATGTCTGCACCACCCCCCCCCGAGGACTGTCAGGGCTGAAGCGTTTTGCAGGATTGCACCACATATTTGCAAAAGAATTCTGTCAGAAATAATTTCCCAAACGTGTGTGCTCCAGATTTACAGTTCCCTTACAGAATATTACCAGCAAGAGAAAATAAATAACAAGCTTTCACTTAGCAGTGAAATCCAGAGCCAAAGAAAGGAATGGGAAGAAAAAAATAGTGTTGAAATTTTTACCACCAAAAAGAAGCAAATAAAAAAAGTTTATTGCTGGTGGCCATAAAATGCAAGTTTTATCCCTATCTTGTAGCTTTCCACCAACCTTATTTTTAACTTCCTCAGTTCTACAAATACAGGCTGTTCAGCATAATACAAGGATCAATCTGGCAGGAGCCAAAAATATTTACTGTGCTTCAGCATTTACTAGGCGGATTTTCCCCTCCAGATGTAATGAATCAGTGCGCCAACGTCATCATCACCTGCACTGTCCTTAACAAGGCTGGCACTGCACTGAGCTAATTACCATGTCCTGCCAGCCAGCTGGTGGCTGGTTTCACCCCACGCTCCACACTGGTCTCTCTCCGGGACAGAGGTTGAGGTGAGCTGAGCCCCGTGCCAGCTGCTGCACTGGGAGGGCTGCACGGACCCCCGGCATCCCGACCTGCCGTGAGCCGTGCTGAGCGGCTGCGCCCCCTGTGCCCCCCTGCTCGTGCTGAGGCGGCAAGCGGGCAGCATCCCACAAATCCCGGCTCATGTGAGCCCTAATCCCACTACAACCCCACAACAGCAAGCCCCACCTTTCCCAGTGCAGCCCACCGCAGTGCTTGCTGACAGCCGCGATTGTCCTGCGCTTTCCCAGCTAGGACAAGCAAACTTCCTAGAAAGGCGCCTGGGGAGGGGGAGGCAGGAGGGACATCTGCGTATTTTTTTATTCCCCACCTCCCCGAGGGGAAAAAAAAATTGCTTACGGTTGGAGATTATTCCCCTTAGAGAGCAAACGCAGAGACCTCTGGATGGAGCGAACACTGGCCCTCAGTCATTCACTCAAGGTGACTGATTGAAAACAGGGCTGTACGTGTGCATAATAAAACAACTCTTTCTGTGGAAGGTATGTGGACTGCAGAGATAGAAGTCATTCGATCAGCCTATGAGGTTGTGTGTGTGTGTGTGAATTAGGAGGCATGTGACCCAGCGTGAAGGAAATGCCAGTCAATCTTGTTACGCGCTGTCATTTTCCACAGGCTCTGCCGCTGCACTTTGGATGCTTTGCCATGAATAGTCAATAGCTCCCAGTTTTGTGCAAGCGAGAGGATGACTGTTACTGCTGTTGCAGAGCATCTTTGCTGCCTCACCTCCAAAATTTGCTCTGTCTTTCCTTCGCTGGAGAAAAATCAAAAGGTGTCTGTATGCTCAGTGCTGCAGTGAACACAGAGCGAGATATTTTACACACCCTTAAAGAGCTCTGTCCCACTGGCAGCATCTATTAATATTTCACAGGAAGAGTGGGGGGAAAGCCATATTTCTTAAAGATATGGCTTCTTCCTTCCGCACATGGAGGAAACAGGGATGAGTTGAAAGACTTAAAAGTAAGACTGCACATTTTCCTGGTATGTGTGTCCTGTCAATCAGCTATGCCTCTGAACCGATAATGAAATACCCACATGTGCTGAACACGAGGAAGTTCAAACAGAGGTTAGTGGCTCTGTTTTGTGACCTTAGCCTATAATCATGTCTTCTAGTAAAAGCAAAGAGTCAGAAGAGCCGAACTATTTCTAACATTTTTTTTTTTTTAAATCTCTGTGTTGATAGAAAGTTCCCCCAGCAGAAGTCCCAGAGCTGAGCTATTCCAGATTTGAAACAGAAAGCACCATCTGCTTCTGACAAATTAGTATTGGCATCTGGTAAGAATTCACCCACGCTGATTGTTTCTATCTTGTACCAAAAATTGGTGACTGCCTTGAGAAACACAGGGCAGAAAGGAAGACTTGCCCTCAGATGATTTCTGATCGCCCCTCCAATGTCTATTCCAGCTTAAACTTCTGAAGAATGGGGCTGTGAGGGAAATCTGGACTGCAACATGTGTTTTTCTAAGAAAAGCTGGCATGCTCTGCGTGCACCAAAAGAAGTTGGTGAACTTCTTAAAAAAAAAAAAATTAAACGTTCAGGTTTTCTTTAAATGCCTGCAAGAACTAGGAAGCCACATATCAAAATATCCATATATTTCCCTGAGAATAGAACTAAACTGTAACCTGAATCAGGGCTTAAACAAGGGGGAAAAAAACCAACAATGAACACCTAGCAACTGCTGTGGGCCAGTTACCTCAGCAGAAAACAGCCAGCATGCTTGTTTCCCATCTCTTTTGACAAGGAACAATGTCACTCTATGTATCCAGAGGCTTTTTAAGAGGGGTCTGTTAGAGGCAAATAGGTCCAGGCACATTACGGGCCAGTTCTGCTCTCTGTGCACTCTGAGAGCTTGCAGAACAGCCAAGAAGATTTTGGAGAATGCCTGGAATGCAGGATCGGGCCCTGGCTATATTTTTCTCCTAAAGGCCAGGCTAACAACCAAGAGGCTTTCATCCTTACTTTGCCTGAAGACACAGCCAAAACCAGAAGATTAGAAAACAAAACCAAAAAAAGCCGAGGCGGTGAAGGCTATGAAAACTAATGATGCTGTTTCCATAATGCACTTTCATCTCTCGGAACCCTGAAAACATGTTAGAAATGTAAGCACCTACAGTGAGACCGCAGTGCCTGAGCCGCTGGAAACAGCACTTCTGGAGTGAAATACAGCAGCTGTTCAGCAGCACGACCGTCTCCAACTTTTTTAAAGAGTTCCCTGGGTTGTTATGATGTCCTTTCTGCCAAAAACATGTTGTTCTGTTTAAAACCTGTCCATCTAATCGCCCGCTAAAAAAAAAAAAAAAAAAAAAAAAAAAAAAAAAAAAAAAAAAAAAAAAGGAAAAAAAAAGACAAAAAACAAAGCAGAGAAGACATATTTTGACGCAGAGCAACATTAAAATGTAAAGTCCTGGGAACTTGCTGAAACACGGGGATGTATTTCTCAGCCTGTCATTTCTGGACAGTCAGCCCAGCACAACTGATCACACAGCATATACGAGACGCTGACAGTCATTTCCTACGTTTACTGCCACAGCTTTTTCCAGTTTAAGACTAATCTCTTCAGGGTTTTCTCTTGTTCCCTAGAAGGTTTTAAATCTGTTCAGGGTGACTTCTGCTCCACAGACAGAGCCATAAACCGGCAGTGAAGCAGGCCCAGAGTTTCTAAGAAATTAAAAGAGAAATGCGGAAGGGGAGGAGGAGAAAAAAAAATAATAATAACAATAACAAGACGTGAGCCAGGAGTAAGGCCACTTGCTGTCATCTCTTCCGCAAGGTGGCTGTGCTGCTCCCCGGACGCAGTGGGGTGTTCAGGTTTGTTTTTTCCAAACCCACTGCTCCTGGGAAACTGCAGAAACATTCCCTAAGCTTTCTTTTCTGAAAACTATCCCGCTCCAGCCCCAAACTTTGGCTTCCACAAAAGGAAGCATTTCACCTGCAGCAGGCACAGGCAGTGGCCCCGCCGGAGCGCACCCCGCTGCCTCTGCACCCCGGCAGTGAAGGGTGCCCCGAAATTACGCATGACATCAGCCACCTGGGCAGGGAAAGGGGTGCCGGGGGACACACACACAAAATTCCCACTCCAGCACGAGCACAGCCAGGCTTCCACGGCTGCAAAACATGTTTGTTTGGGTTTTTTTTAATCGTGGTTTTTTTGTTTGTTTGTTCAGTTTGAAGGAGTTTTTAAAATTATTATTTATTGTATTGGTTTTTCCTTCCATCCCTTTTCAAGAGGCTTTGGGGACCCGAGCTCTCTCTCTCCCCCTCACCAGTGTGGTCGCAATGATCGGGAACAAAACCCCCCTCCCGCCGCCTGTCACTCCATGGCACGGCACCGCTCCAGCCCGAAAACAGCCCTCCAGCCCTCGCCGCTGCCCCGCCGGGGATGGAATTC
>VZTE01001421.1:526315-572500 GCA_013397775.1 Eulacestoma nigropectus | reverse complement strand
TCCGCAGCCCCTATGGGCCCCGCCGCGGCGGGGGCCGGCCCGGCACCAGCCTCAATGGGAGCCGCGCTCGGCCCCCGGGGCGGTGCCGCGCGGGCCCGGTCGCGGGAAGGGTGCGAACCCCCGGGATGCGCGGTCCAGGGAGCGTTCGGCGGGGCCCGTCGCCGCAGGACAAGAGGGAACGATTNCCGAAAACAGCCCTCCAGCCCTGGCCGCTGCCCCGCCGGGGATGGAATTCCATCTCCCCCCTCCGCCGTGCGCGGCAGCAGGGGCAGAGCCCCCGGCCCCGCGCGGTGCTGCGGCAGCGGGCATGGAGGCACCGCCGGCGGGACGCGGCCCTGTGCAGCCCCCGCGGGCCCCTGCCCGCCCTTACCTGAACTCCTCTGCGAGCCGGGGGGCAGCAANAAACTGAAAGAAGGTCGATTTGGACTCGGTGTAAGAAGAATGTTTTACAATGGGGGTGATGAAACACCGGAACAGGTTGCTCGGAGAGCTGGTTGATGCCCCATCCCTGGAAATGTTCCAGGTCAGGTTGGACAGGGCTCTGAACAATTTGATCGGGTTGAAAACGTCACTGCTCCCTGCAGGGAGCTGGACTAGGTGGCCTGTTAATGTCCCTTCCATCCCAAACCATTCTGTGATTCTGTAAGTGTGCAAGGCTCTGGACATGTCCTGGAGATAAGCGCGTCCCTGGGGAGGTGCGAGGAGTCTCATGCCCTCCCTCCTGCCCCACACCTGCAACACGCCCCTTTCCTGCCTGCCAAAGCTTGATGCGGGGACTTCCAGCATGCTAGAAACTATTAGGATGTGTGTCCCACACACATCAGCGTTACTACAGACATCACCAGTTTTTCATGTAAGCACACAATTTATATATACATACATATATACACAAACACACTATAGTTATGCAATACTTGGTATGGATCAGGATCTATGTTCAACTCCTGCTGAGGAAGCTCACAGTGGGGCCAGCTGCAGCAGCAGTCAGTTTTTCTGCTCAATCAGTGGTTTTTCAAATTCAGTTTTTCCTTTTTTCAGATTCTTGGGAAGGTGCGGCCCGGGATATCAGAGTGCAGTCTTATGACAACAAGTTTGTGCACTCCTTTTTGAGGGCACATGGGACAGCACACCCTTCCTACTCCCCCACTGTAGGCCTCGCTGTCCTGCAGGGAAAACGAAGTAGTATTCTCATTTTATGGGGAAACTGAGGCACAGAGGATCAAACAAAAGGTCTGTGGCAGAACCAAGGTGCAGTCTCATCTCTTTTCAAATCCAGCTCAATTTAAACTTGCAAAAATATCCTCCATCTGCATTTCTTCAGAATTGCCAGTAACACATCCCGCAGCCTGGCAAACATAAACCAGTCTCTTCCTAAGAGGACACTCAGCCTCAACAAGTCATGGCCTGGCAGCAGCACAGGGGTGACTCTACAGGTGCTCCTTTATCCTGCTGGGGACGATCAAAGGACCTGGGGGTGCTCAGGGCTTTGCTCTCGTGCACAGACCTCGTTCTTCCTCTCCACATTGTCTCAATGAATAATGCATGAATACATACTCATCAAAATCCTAGATGCTATATTTGTACAAATACATCAGGGCCAAATTCTGCATTAGTGTAACTTCACTGATGTAAAAAGGATTACATTGGTAAAAAGGTTGGCTTTAAATATTATCACCCAAAATAGATGTTCGGCAAACCTTGCTTTACTGCTTTTTCTCAAAACCCCTTTATTTCTTGAGTAGGTGAAGTTTAGTGTGATTTAGCAATGCAAAGGACATGAAATTTAGGTACAGCTAAAACCCAAGCCCTCAAGGCTGGGCTTAAATGGAATTTGAATTGTTGTCTGTACATATATAAAATTTCCTTACAATGTTTATTACATGAAAACAACCAGAAGTTGCAAACTTAATTTTTTCTTTACTATAGCCTACCTAGGCACTGGGACAGGTTAGAGGTTTCTATAACTTGCATTTTTTCCACTTGCAAAAGGCAATGTCTTCATATTTTAGTCACAGTAGTTCCGAACTTTCTCTAAATTGCTAGAGACGCAGTGAAGTCCCATATTTACCTTATGTGGAAATAAAATGGTGTTTTCCCAGTTCTGCTTTTCAAATTTCATCCGTTTTACTGGCCCACAACCTTTTCGCTTCCCTAAAAGCACCACTGGTGGCTGGGTCCTTTGCCCACTGTGGAGCTGCAGGGCTGCACTGTTGGCTGTCTCTGAGGCTGGAGATAGGAAGGTGAGAAGTTTTCAGTGGGCTCAAGCAGATCCAACTGTGCTGCTGTGGGAGGGAATGCATAGCCACCATCCCTTGTGCCAGCACCTACCCCATGTGTGGCTGCATGCTGTCATGGAGGAGGGATCTGACACTTTTTCGTATCTGAAGAACCCTACCCAGCATCTCACCCTTTCAATACTGCTGTGAGGTGAAATGCAATGGAAAATACCAGGAAAGTGTAACTAAGGTGTTTGTATTTCTCCTTGAGATTTCCCTGTGGGGAAAAAAAAGCATTAGAAATGCAGGGAGGCAGTGCACAGCACCACAGTGCACAGTGCCTTCCAGGCACTCTGGAAGCGAGTCCAGAGCACGCAGGATGAACCCTGACTTGAGCTCACTCACATGCTGTGTGACAAGTTCTGGATGCACCCAACTTTTTGTCCAGATCCCCTTTGCTGTGCACACAGAATCCGTGGGAAACTTCAGCACAGCCCTTGTGTGTAGGCTCAGCCACTGTGCCTTCAGCATTCCTGGGTGTCCAGAACTCTTGTAGAAATTGCTGCCCTGACCAGGCTGTTGGACACCAGTACACCCTGGACAAATATCCAAAGTCCTCTTTTTCTGCCCAGGCAAAATTTCTAGACAGAGACAAAGGACACTGTAAAACCAAACAGGATATACAATGGCACAAGTTCTGATGCTTCACCACAGCACAATCCTGTCACCTTACAATAGAGAATAATGAGAAAACACACAAAAATCACTGCCTCTTTCAATGCCAGTCTGGGGTTGTCCTTGCTGAAACATCTCCACAGCTTTCGTCCATTTCAGCATCTTTCGTGAGCAAAGATTTTATCAGAGAAATTTCCTTTCTCAGCAAGACCATATTGTCTTATCCATGAGTCTGCTGAGAGTGCCTCGAACTGCAGGTCTGGTTTTGAAGTCTGCAGGCACACTTCAGGGCTTAAACCCAAAGCTGAGAAATACAAGCCACAGTGGCAGGTGCCAGCCTCTGAGCCGACTCAGCCACTTTTCCATCCCTCAGTGGTCTCTGAATGCACTTCTCAAGCTGTGAACTGGTTAATTCTTCTGAGCCTCATGACAGTGAAAGCAAGCTGACACACATCTAAGTTTGCTCAAGGCTTGGAAACACTACAAGCCTTTATTAACAGTAAGGGAAATGCACAGATCTAGACAAATATAATTACTTCTGATCCCTTTTTTCTGCCAACTTTTCATGAGAACTAGCAATGACTGCTGGGCTGGGACAGGATTTTTGGGAATGCATTTTTGTGTATCTGTGACTGATGTCCTTCATTTGGTACTGCAGCAAAATTGAGTCCTCATTCCATGTTACGAAATACATCTAAATTTTCCCAACGCATCCTTTTTGTGCATCACTAAGAGATTTCCTTCCCTCTCTTCACCTCTTCAACTCCTTTGAAAATCTACTGTTACTTCTGTCCCTTGATATTACTTGGGCGTTTTCCATTCTCTCTTTTGTAACCTTTCAGGAGACCACTTCAGCCAAACTGGTTGCCCTGCTCAGACAGCCTTTCTAGCATTGCTACAGTTGTCAAACACTGGGGTAAGGCAGAGGTAAGGTTCTTTTAACTCGTTTTTGTCTGATGGCTGTGTGCTAAAGATCTAGTCAGGAAAGGCAGATAAACCTCAGCATTCATGCTTTTAAAATTTTTCCTGAAGATAATAATTGCCCTGCTTTATAAAGTTAAAAATGAGCCATAGGCTGAACTATTCATGAGTTGTTCTGTGCCACACCGAACAGAGCCATTAAAGGTGGGAAAGGCAGCAAAGGGCTCCTCCACGCCACACTCAGCAATTTACACCTAAGAATTGTCTGGCTCTGCTCACACTTTGCATTTCCATAGCTCTACAGAGGCTGACTTTTCCTGCCTCGGATTTTTTCCTCTTCTGTACCTTGCTTGCACAGTTCTGTGTTACAAATTACTTCTTGTTTTTGAGAGGACTTGAGGGAAAAGTGTTTTAACTTCATGGATGGGCAAAAAGAGGGATTGTGTTGCACTGGGTGAGTGCTTTGCTGTCTTTAGAGGTCACCTGTGGTATTTCTGCCCTAGCCCCTGCTATTTCCCATTTATTGCAGCAGCAAACTATTAGTAATCTGATGAGCCAACCAGCCACCTGGCAAAACAAGGGTTAGTCAGGCTGAATTGATTACTCACATATTTCCATCTGATTTACAAATTAAGGTTGCTCTTTTTCCAACAGAAGACGCAAAAATAATCAAGCATAGGAAAAAAAAATTTAAAAGGAAGTTCAAATTCTATTTGTTGGTTTTGTGTGTTGTTTGGGGGGGTTTTTTGTTTCTGTTTTTTATTTTTTAAATTAGTCTCCTGCAGATGGATCCCTTCCATGTGCCACAAAGCCCATGGTCACATCCAGCTGAGCTCTACTGGGCTTCAGCTTTCAGCACCAGAACAGTTACATGGGGACAGAGGGAACAAAAAAGCCTGTCAGACTCTCCAGTAATGCTATGATCACGTTAACTTAGCAGTCCTTGACACTCACAGATAAGGACTGTAAGTTCTCTCAGTACTACAGGAATATTGACACAAAGAATATGTTTATCCCTAACTGTGTCTCTGCAGGACAAGGTGGAAACAGCAACAGCAATCTCAGGACTTAATTTCTTTGGCCTTGCCAGGGCATCCGTGCTGCAGGGCCAACAGTTTATTGATTTGAATTTTTTTTTCTTTCCTCCACGGGTTTGGAAATTATGTTGTCTTTTCAAGTCAGAGTCATAGGTCCAGGGTTAGAAAATAAGTTAGAAAAAAACTCATTTTAGGATTTTTTATGCTATTACTCTTTTGACTGTTAAAGACAGTGGGGGGACCTGGGGAGAGTTTCTGATTTTCTCCCAAACTTTCTGCTCATTAATATACTGAGAGAGAAAACGTTAGCTGACCTTCTGGCTGCATTTCTCTAGGCCATCTTTAGCCAGGTCCAGCTCCAACCTCGGGTTTCCATGTACAACCCCTGCACTTTAATCTGGCAAAAGAACCCACGGAGCAGAGCTGTTCCTGCTGACATCATGGACATCTGAGTGAATCAGACCACCCTCTGCAGGGACAGGGATGTGCTGAGCGTGTGATACACAAGCTGTTCCATCACTGCCTCCCCTGGCTTGATGGCGAGGTGAAGCACAAGAGCTGGGGCTTGGCTCTTTAAACACTGCTCCTGAAGCTGCCCAGCAGCCGATGCCTTCAGTGGGACACACAAGGCTCATTGCAAGGGGTTCAAGAGCAAGGGGCACAGCCCAGTCCAAGCCGCCCCTCCCGAAGGTGACTCAGGGACAGGCAGGTCTGTTAATGTGACAAAAGCCACTGACTCACTTGGAGGAGATTCAGCACCCACCTCTGCTCATCCAGGTTGAAGAAAGCAAAATATACTGGAAGCCGTACAGGAAGATCTGGGATAGGATGGACACTGGCTCCAGTTCAGGAGTAGATCTGCGATAAACTGTATTCCCCTGCCCTCTCCTGGAAGGAATACGCCAGGGCTGGGTGTGTTTGTGCAGGATCCTTGTGCGGAACACAGTGGGGAAGTGGCTCAAGGAGTCGGTAAGAGGAGATGGCGGTTTTGCAGACAGTGTTTACAGGACTGAACAACTGTGACCACGTTGTGTCCACCGTGCATTGCCAACACCACGTCTGCCAGACACTGGCACACCTCTCGAGACTCTGAATGTCTTCAAGGAAGAGCTGCCTGTCTGGCCATTTGCATTGAATTGGGAAACAGAGAGGGTGACCCAAGGGAGGGAATTCAGAGCCTCTCACTCACCTTAAATAGCAAACACAAAGCCTACATGCAAACACAGTAACCTTCGCTCAGGTCACAACTGGAGCACCACCAGGTCAGAAATGCAGCGCCATGGCAGCTACAGACAGAGCTCCTGTGGGTACCAGCGCAGAACAGGCAGCTGGGACCCCATCACTTGGCCACTGATATGGTGAGAGCCCAGCAGGGAGGTTGACTCAATCTCTTTGGAGGCTGTAGAGTAGAGAAAGCACAAAATTCCTCAAAATTAGGAAGATCCAGCTCTGGTGCATGGTCCTGAACCTTCAGCTGCGATGTTACTGTTACTGCTCCAGGCACACCGTTCAGTGAATATGACCCATGTACATAGGTTCACACCCAGATATATTAGGAGATTTTGCAAAGCTTTCTGTTTCTCCAGAACCACTGGAATTACATTCTTCTTTTTTCTAAACATCAAACAGCCAAAGCAATACTAGTCCTGTCCTACAAAGGACTGATTAGCAAATCTTTGCTGTTGAGATTATAATGGGAGCAATGAGCCACAAAAGGCAAGTGCAGAAACTCTATAAATAAGTCTCTGATTCAGTAGTTACAGCACAGGACTATGGATCAGGAGCTCTGAAATGGAAGGACCAACCACATGTGCACTAGATAACCTCAGAAGTGTCTCACACACTTCAAGATTTCTTTGTAGTTGTGTTCCACCAAGTCTTTCTAAACTCAGCAAAGAGTTATGCAAAGAGGTATCCTCTGGCCTATCAGGTAGGTAAATCACCTCCTTCCAGCTGGGGTGCTCTCAGCCCAGGGGAAAATGAGACCATGCATTGTAGACAGGCTGTGAGCAAAGGTTGGTGGGGACATGATCTTTAAACCTTGACTAACTGCTCCGCCTTCATGATGGGGGAGTCTCTCAGAGCAAAACAGACCCGATCTAATATCTTGACCAGTTCCACAACTGTTTTTCCCTGCTCCACCTGAACATAAGTCTTGTTTGCTGGGTTTGCAGTATTTTCAGCACCTCTTTACCTCCCTTTCACCCTCTTATCAAAGAGATGAACTTCAATAAAGTAGTTACAGCTGTCTTAAAAAGCGAGGTTTGTATTTCCTGCTTCAATACAGGGGTTAAAAATAATGTTTCTGTTCATCACAGAAATAAATGTTAAATGGAAGTTGAGTTATATCCCCCTTGTGACTAATGTTCTAGCATGTTTTCTAAAGTTAATTCTTCATACACTTTTTTTCCCATCTTGTTCCTTTTTACATTTGTCCAGACTCCTGTGTTCGCATGGGACTAATTACCTACTCAGCAGTTACTCTGAAGTCCAGTTGCAATAGCTGGCAAAACTCTGCTCTTCTATGCAAGCTTTTAAAATATTTCCTCAATTTATTTCAAACAGCACCACTCTCTGGAGCTTCTTCCCAATTTGTGTTGCCCTGGACTGAGATTTATTTTGCTGCTGTTCAGAGCTGACTGCTTTGCTTGTCCCAGGGCAGATATTCTCAGCAGAATAATTAAGAATAAAAAAAACAGACAAAAACCCCAAACAACTGGATTGCTCATATAAAAAATTATTAATTGTGATTCAATCTTCTATTTTTTCATCTAGTGGGTCCTTAATAGCAATGTAAGCAATGAAAAACCACTGATTCAGACCTGGATTATTCTTCCTCAAAATACAGATGTGATCATCATGTTTTCATTCACATCCACTTTAGACTTGTCTAAAAGTTTGGGGTAAGATTAATTACGTATCCTATAATCTAAAGATGCCCACTTTCTTATTCTGTAGGTGTTTGTGAGAAAAATATTCACCCCTGCTGGTGTTACAAGCAATAATGGAGAGCTAAATTCAGATTACTGGCATATTTTTTTTTCCCCACAAACACTGCTTGAGAGGAAAATATGTCTCTTCCCAATCCTGCAACTATTTAAATGTCTATAATGGCCAGAAGTGACTCACCTCATCTCCTTGCTCTGCGGTTTCACTTCCTGTTCCCTAAGGATAATAATCTTGGCAATGTACAATACAGAACAAACTGATGTTCATAAAATGGATTTCAAGTGCCTGGTGAAGAAAATATAGAAAAAAGATTATGAGAAAGCCTTTTTTTCAGGACATCTGAATTGTGCTAGAGGCAGAGGGAATATGGCAGCTCTTATGAGAAGAGCCTGTAATCACTGAGTTGGGGAGAAGATCACATCTTATTGAGTGGTTTAATTCTTCCACAACCTCTACTTAATGACATGCTAGTTCTTTTTTTCCCTAGGGAAAAGAGATCTCTAAACCACTGCACATCAGCCAGTTTTTGTCCAAGTGCACATGGGATCTGTCTGCTGCAGAGGCTGGCACAGCAACCGCCCTCAGCTCTAAACCAAATTTATCCCAGTGATCAACATTTAGATGGTTTCGCCCAAGCTTGCATTTAATGGTGACCATCCTGTGAACTCCTGCAGGCAGTTGGGTTTCCCTGGATATCATTAGGGCTCCTGACCATCAGCAAGCAGCCTCTCTTACTACAGTGAGGCATTGATCATGCAAACCTGTCAGAGTCAGCTGAAGTTCACTCTGGTAGTTCCCTTTGGAATTTCTGCCTAAATATCACAGCCCCTAAGGTAAATCTTGGCCGATTTCTGCCCTGCAAAGTGTGAAGCGTTGCCACACCAGCCCTTCTCCTCACAGCCTTGTTAGCACAACTAGTCAAGGAAACTGCTTTTGCTTTCACACCTAGAAATAAACTAGTTATCTCTATCAGAGAAGACAGAAGGGATGTTGCTTTTGGAATGTCAAGTTCTTCACTTTCAGCATGCGAAGTCTGTTATAATCACAATAATTTGCTGATGGGACTCACAGCAATCCAACCCAGCAGCACCAGTACTAACCAGGGGTTTCACTGGTGGGCTCAGCAGAGGCTAATGAAATCAATTGCAAACTCTGGATCTTTTTAGCAAAAGTGATTTGGTAATTAAATATTTAATTTTGAGACTTGTCTCAGTCCTATTTCCAGCTCAAAATTACAGATTTTTAAAGATACCTTACCTCTGCACCTATATGTTAAAAACCAATCTCTCCCATTTTTGTAAGGCTAGCAATTTTTTAATAGTTTTCTACATCATACAATTATTTTATTAGTAAGCCATTACAAATGCTCCTGCTAATGTTACAGAGTACTTTTTCACTTTCCCCAGGGCATACCCTACATGTGGCCACATCCAGGGAGCAGGTACCACCAGCAACCCTGAGCTGCCTAAAGGAAGGATGCTGTGCACAGCCACAGGCACATTGGAACTCCTCCTGCTGGACTGACAACTTGGAAAACCCCAGTATTTCCAAAATCCCAAGTTGGGACCTGTTCTTAATCTGTCATCAGCTTTTTATGAAGAATCTAAGAACTGTCTGGACAGTCATATAAAAATTGAAAACATCAAACACTCCTTCCTTCCCTCTGACCTTTGTGCAGAGCTGTCAAAATGGACCATGGCTCAGGCCAGCACGCAGCTGACCAGATCAGGAACAGCATTTCATCGAGCTTGGACTGGATGCAGCCCACTCCATGCTGGGTCTGGCAGATGTGGAATGTCAGTACTGCCTCAGCAGCAGGCAGGGCTGGCAATGGTACCAGGAGGTCACAGTGAATCACGTCCTGTCACAACCCCTGCCCTGCCCCAGCCCCTGGGGAGTGCAGAGGATGGGGTGCCTTGGGGAAGTCCTGCCAAGGGATGTGCCAGTCTCCTCCTTCCCTGCAGCACTGGGAAACCTTCCCTGTGGCAAAGGGTCAGGTGTAGCAGTGTGTGTCACCCCATGTCACCATGGCTTGTTGGGTACAAGCTGAGGCTGCTGTTGCCTTCAGCAGCCCTTCAGACAAGCATCCAAAATAGCTGCACATAGATAACTCCCGTCCTCCTAATCAGTGCCATGGAGATGGGTGCCAAGTCACATCCAGGGATTTACTGATACCCTCTGCTGTGCTGGCTGCTGCAGCTCTATGACAAATGGCATTTGTTTGTGCCGGCCTGTGTCCCAAGCACGGAAAAGGCTGTGAGTTTGCTGGACGTTTATCTGCTTACAGGTCAACAACGGAGGATGCTCCTTTTAAAATCAACTCCCATTTTCTTTCAGTCAGAGGTTTCTGGAGTAGCAGGAATTTTCAAGGAAGACCCAGGCATGTAAGCAGATCTCCACTGTGCAAAGTGGCAGGGGCCACCTGTGCTGGCATTTGGTGACAGATTAATGCCACTGTGCAGGGCGAGGCGGTGGCAGCCCCACGGCCTCACACATGGCCGCAGCAGCCCCTGGCCAGGCCCTGCCAGCCCTAGGAAGAGGGACAGTATTGCAGCCTTTGACGTCATTCCAGTGGGATCAAGCTCAGACATCTGTCCCAGGCGGAGATTGCACACGGCCCCCAGGGAACAGACACATTGTGCAATGCCAGAACGGGCTTTATTGAGAGATCAGGCACATCCCTGCCTCCAGCAACTCAGTGCCACCAGGATAGGCCTGAAGTGGTAGAAATGGCAAGAGTTTGGCAAAGAAATTGGTGCAAGTCTGCCCAAAAAAGTTGTTTAATAATTTGCCTCCAGGCAAAACCATTTTAAAATAGAGGGGGTATCACCATGCAGCAGCAAAATGATGGATGGAAGACCTGTTTGCCTCACAGGCAGGGCTGTTTGTGTGGGTAGAGGAGAGGGTTTCAATAACCCTTGGATTTTTTCTTTTTTGGGGGGCACTGCCTAATACAAATGGGTTTGGTAAAGAGAAAGGCTACAAATATCCCAGGGACCCATCAGTTGGCGTGAGTGTGTGGAGATGTTTAGGCCTTGTCCAGGCAAGAGAATCAAAAGAAATTCACGGGGAAGCCAGAAGATGGTGATGATTTTGCAGATGGTGGGAGGGAGAAAAATCAGAGCACACAGAAGGGCTCCAAGTCAGCCAAAGGAACTGGACACAGGCAGGAACACAGAAAGCCGCAGGACACTCCCAGGATGCTTGGGGCAAATGGTTCAGTCCTGGACTCAGGTGTGGGATGTCACCTCCAAGGAGGACACTGAGGGCCAGCATTTCTATCCAGGCAATAGAAGACAAGCAACAGAGGAACCACTGAGCTCAAAGTTGGGCCAAAGAATCGTGAGAGTTGGAGGTTTTTCGGAGAAGGAATGAGAGTCCTGCTTTTCCCATAACAGGCTGAGCAGAGCTGCTGGTTGAGCTCCAGCTGGCCGGGACAGAGCCAGACCAGGCCCAGGCAGCCTGGGTGAGCTCAGCTGTAGCGTGGCTTTGCGGCATGGCTTTGCTGGAAACCAGCGATGGGAAGGTGGCCCAGTCATCAGAGCCCGATGGGTGAGATGAATCCTCATAAAAATACAAGCCAGCAGAAAAACTTCAGCAACCCAGAACAAGAAGTGCAAAAGGAATAAAAAGGCTGAAAAAAATCACCTTGAGCAGAGGCTCCTGGGCCACACTGGAAGGCAGCCCCTATGTGGGACAGGGCCAGCCTGAGGACTTGACACTTCTCAAGCCTCTTTTGAAGCCCATTGAGACCCAGACAGGAGACAAGAAGTTTTGTCAGCTCAATAACTGCTGCCTCCTCCTCCCTCACACCCACTTTCAAGAGGAAAATGTGCCAGGAGCCTTCTTTGGCTGCCTCTAAGCCTGCAGACCTGCTGAGGAGCCGCGTGAGCTGTTTCAAGGGGCTGTCTTGAGCAGCCATACATTAATGGAGCTGCAGGATTTACCACCTGAAAAGAGACCAAGCTGTGACCCAGGATGAGCAGAGCATGAAATCCCAGGTCTAACACAGTGTATGGAGAGTGGAAGGTAAATTAGGCAAACTGCTGGAGGTTTCATTGGTCTTGGCCCAAAGCAATGCTGTGTATTCAAACAGGGAAACTCAGAACAACTAAAAAGACCTTCAGTTAGGAACTTGTGCTGTAACAAAACACAGAGATATTGTAGTGATAGAACTCCTTGATTCACCATTTAACAGTGTCAAAAGCAGTCAATTACTTACAAGATGCTAGAAAAAGTATCAATAAAATAAATAAGAGTCTTTTAACTAATCCCTTGAGCATGGTATAGCCATAGGCCTGGCTCAGAAAGCATTGAAAAGTCTACAGGAAACTGAACACAAGGATAACAGAAATCTAAACACTTTTTTTACAAGACCCTTTCCCACAGCCACCGCTGACCTGAACAGCCTGAACAAGCTCCATTAGATTTTATCAGGGAAGCTTTAAAAGGGAGAACTGGAAAAAGGCCTAGATCTGAAGGACAGGAATTAGATGCTTTCCCTTCAGTCTAGGTACAGTCTAGGGAAATTTGGATCAGTAAATGTAACACACATATGTGGCAGACCATTGGAGAGGGTCAGCCTGTGTTCCATACCTGGATGGTATTCTGCTGCTATATCAAAAAGGTTCACAGTAAGACAGAGGCTGCCAATCTCAGCTGGAACCAAAGCTGTTCCAAAACCAGGTAATTTACCTTGGACATGCTGCTGCTGACAAGGGAAAAGCCATGAGCGGGCAGAGTCCCTGCTGAGTCAGCCGGTGCCCAGGACCCCCCAGAGCTGCTCCTCTGATGCTGGGCTGACCAAGTTTGCCAGTCTTGCACAACTCTTGGGGAGATGGGGTGAGGAGGGAAACTATTGCAGTGGGTACCTAAATGCCTCAGAACCTTCCAGGAGTAGGAATGGTTCTTGTCCCTATGCCTGACTCAGCCTCCCAGTATTGCAAAATCCCTGCTTGTATCAAATGCAGGTGGTAAGATTTCTAATTTAGAAGCTGCTTTGGAACAGGAACAGAGAAGGCGTTCAAGGCTGATGGCTTAGCCTGGCACAAGTCTGCTTTCAGCCAGGTGAGACCGTTGCCATACCCCAAAGAAACTCCCGTTGGAGGCTCTGAGAACCGTTGCCCCCATTTTCCACAGGGGAAAGTCTGGGCTCAGGACACTCCTTACATCTCTGGGGCATGAAGGCAGAGTTAGCAGCCACAAAGAACAACTTAAGGAGCAATCACAAACCTGCCCTCTGCCCCAATGCAGCAATGCTAATGCTCTCTCCAGACAGCTCAGCTGCAAACACAGCTCTGGGGCACCACAAGGGGACGGCTGCCCCGGGGCAGAGCCGTACCCAGCACTGGGGAGAGCCTTGCAGGAGTGGGATGGGCTGCAGGGACACAGGCTGTGAAGGATGCATGGGAGTTTGTCTCCTGCTGGAAGAAAACAGGCAGAGTCTAAACCTGAACCTGCCCAATAGTGAAAACAGGACAGGCAGCAGAGCACAGCAGAGATTTGGAGGGCAGTGAAATTGGGGTGGGTGCTGAGGGGGGGAGATGCTGACAGAACATGGGAGGCAAACACTAGGAAACAAGTTCCCATTTCATCTCCTAACCTCTAAATGTCTAAAAATCAGCCATCAGTCAGTGTGAGCCATTCACCTGTGTCTGTCAGTAGTCAACAATACATGCAGAACGCAGACACAGAACTCAGCAGGAGAACTGAGTCAGAAGGAGCCACACTGGCCCCAGGAGATGCCTGCCTGCAGCTGAGCTATGGGGAAAGAACATTTTTCCTATAGGCTGAAGAGACCCGTGGGAAACAGATGTCATTTAGTAATGGCAGCATTCCCACCTAAGAAGAGAAAGCAGCCAAAAAAACCCCAAATTACATTAAGAGCAATATTGGCAGCACTGCTGAGAGAGACAGCCCAGAGGCAGGAGAGCATTTTTGGGGCAGAGTCCTGGCTATCCAAAAAGACAACAGGGACTGTGAGTATTTCAGTGATGAACTCAGCATCACAGGAAAAAGACCTTTACCCTGCCTTGGGAAAGGGGGTCATCTCTCAGAAATACCCACCTCCTCCACCAACAGCAGCTCTCAGGAGCTAATTCCTCCTGCAAGCAGTGATGGGGCAAGTGATCCACAGGTTGTTTTCAGGTGAGAGGCCTTTGAGTTAACAGCAAATACAGGCCTACTGTGTTAAATGAACTTTATTCCATTTACAAAACATCATGAGCTCCTCATGCAGCCACTGAGCTGGCTGCCGGCTACATCTGCCAGGTCAAACTGTGTTGGAGGGATCTGACTCACTTCTTTCATCAGACCTGCAAGAATATGAGTCAGGAATAATCTTTAATATCTCAATCAGCCCTGTAATCCTCCATAGTTCTCCTGCCTAAATTCATCACTCTCTGGCAATCTCTTTGGGAGCTGAATTTGAGGCTCATTCAGTGCCAGTAAGGTGTGGGAAATGACAATAGTTATCACCCAAGGAGGTCAGCAAAAGAAAAAGGGGTTAAGGGATATGCTCCTCATTCACTGGAAGCCAAAGCATATTGGGTTTAGATGGGAACACTGGTGCTCATAACAGCATCACAGGACACATCTCAACAAGGATTGCCAGATCTGTGATGGACTCAGTGAGCCCATGCAGGAGATAGGATCCAGCCCTGACGGAGAGGGAGGAAACAGGGTTTGGGAATGAAGGGAGTAACAGGAGCCTGGGGTGGAGTATGAGCAAAGTTGTAGAAAAAGTCCAGGGCTTGTCATTGTGCTGAGGGAGCCTCTGCCTGTTACAGGGAGCAGAGAGGGCAGGGAGCAGTGGAAGAGCCTCGTTGCTTGAACAACGCCTTTGCCTGATCTCTTAAGGATTGGCACAGACCAGTGCTGCCTGCATTCAAGCACCCAGTTTCCAGCAGAGTCCAAATTTGGCTGCTTTAGAGAATAATCTTTGATAGCATCCCAGTTCCAGGAAGAGTGTGATACACCGAGTGCTTGCTCCCGTTGGGATGGCCACAGAACTGTAGCAGGGCAGAAAGGCTATTTATAAGTGTATTAGATGTCAGCTGAGCTTTTTGCACTTTCTTTTCTTGATCATACATCAAGTCTAATGAGAAGGAATACAGGCTGAGGGCAACAAATGAGCCCAGGTTAACGAAGAGGTGTCCATCTAATACAATACATACAGGGAAGAACAGCAGCTGGCTCTGTGCCCAGCACTGCTACAAGGCCTCTGGAAGCTGAACAAGATCACTTTACTGACAACACAGAGAGAGGGAAGGGTTGAGAGTCCTGTTTGTGATGATGGTTCTGCATTATTAGACAGAGAATTGTTTTTCACCTGAAAAAAACTTGGATCCAAACCTATTCATAAAACTTGCATTATGCTCTCTTCTAAGGACATACTGTGCCTAAAAAAAAAAAAAACAACCTGAAGCGTTAACTCTTTCTCTCTAAACCTGGTATGAGAGAGCTAGAATACAGATTTAAGCACAGAGAAAAGCTGATAGCTGTTCCAATTAATGTTCCAGCTAGCATCTGCTCTTTTTAATTAGTTGAAGTCTGGTGTTGTCTGGAGACAGAACTGCTGAGTGGAACTGCACTGGATTCTTTTCTGCTTAGACAGCTACTCTGATCCCTCTTGGTCCTTGGAACTTCTTGTCTATATCACAGAGGCCAGAACCCTTTGTGTGTGTGCCAATACTTGGGCTGTGCCCTCAGACCGTGTAGATGTTTCACTGCAAGAGGCTTCAAATCTGTGTTTCCCACTGGATGGAAAACTGGCAGAGGAAGGTACTTTACACATGTCCTCTCCCCCTCCCAGAC
Organism: Eulacestoma nigropectus; assembly: GCA_013397775.1. Lineage (NCBI taxonomy): Eukaryota > Metazoa > Chordata > Aves > Passeriformes > Eulacestoma > Eulacestoma nigropectus. Next base: position 556,887 of record VZTE01001421.1, on the reverse strand, counting down.
ACGTTTGTGCATTGCTTCACTTACTGAAAACTCAATTTTTGTCCGCAAAAAGGCACTGCCACGGAGCAGATGCAGGTGGATGGAGAAGGCCTCTCCAGGACCTGCCAACCTTCCTGTTTTGCTGGAAGCTCACTCATCCTTCACCTCACTCTTTGTTATATGACCTTTGAGGATCTGAGTGTTTCAATTACACACAGAAGAATAATTTACAAGTCATGGCTGTTGCAACAAACAAGTCCTTCTGCTCCATCCAAACATCGACATCTTGTCTTAAATTTTCCTCAATTTGCAAAAACCTCCAGGACTTAAGCAACATTTAAAAAAACATTGGAGGAGCAACTGATGAGGGAAGAGCAGGGCGGCATTTCACAGCAGCAAACAGCACTGGCAGCAAGTATTCCCCTTATCTGCCGGCAGGGCATTGACCTGTTGTACAAACTCCAGGTAGGAAAGCCACTGGCAAAGCAACCCCAGAAGTAATATTTACCTAAGAGGAGACATTTCAGTGGAAAACAAGCTACAGGATCTGCTGACATCCCAGTGGGGAGAACAGCGGTCATTCACACCGGTGCAGGCAAAAAGAATAGGAACGGGATCTGGAATTTCCAAGTATTTCTGAGTAATACAGCTGTTGTTGTGTGAGGAGCATGTTTGTGCTGTCCATGATTCCAGCTAAACAGACAAAGTGTGGATTTGGTGCTTGTCCCACAGGAGATCCACTGCCCAGCATCAGCAGAGTCACTATGTTTATATGTACCCCAGTATTTACCCAAATTACAGATGCAAATAGGCAGATCCTGCAAGAAAACAACCAGGCTGGCAGTAAACATTCCTGAACCACTGCAGCTGGTACCCAGTACCATGCCTCATTCTCTGGCAAGGGGAAGTGGATCTCATGAGCTGCCCTGGGAATATGAGCCACAGTTTTGAGTTACAGATAATAGCTCCTGTACAAGCTTCTCTGAAGAAGAAGATAGACAGGATAGGAACAGCTCAGGAGCAAAGCGCATAACAAGGTTGTTTTTATCTTTAATCCATTCTACATGAGCAGAAAGAGCTTGGAGCTATGAAGCATGTGCTTCTTTTTGCAGCTCAACCCATAACTTTGGTTTATTAATCCTTTTTGCTCTGCTCCATAAGCCCCCATTGAAGAAAACTTGTGTGTAGGACTTGCAGGATCAGCCCTTTTTACCAGCTGCAGTTTCACTATCTTCCTAAGTGATCACAGCACAGGCTGTCACTGAAAGGGGCAATCCCATCTTCCCCCAGCCCATGTGTCCTTCTTCCTCAAGCCATCACTGTGATCATGATAAAAAAGGATCTTTTCCTCAGGCAGGGTATTTTTCAGCTGGATCAGTTCCCATGCAGTCACAGCAGCTGAAGTTTTGCCACAAAGCAAGAGCCAGGAAAAAGGCTAGAACTGTGCCTCAAGAGCTTAATGCAAAATCATGAAGTTTCAGTCTAAGGTTCCTGGGTCATTTGTCTGTGCAAATAGTGTGGATTTATAGTCCAGCTTAGGAAAGTCCCTTGGCTGCAGCTTTGTGGCTCTCTTGCACAATGGGCCAAATGCAATCTCTAGTTCCCAAAAGTACTGAGCTCTGAGGGAAGTCTGGAACTAGTTACAGTTTTCATCTGGGGACCAGGTCTACGTGGTTATTCAGAACTGGCCTTGAAATTGCAACCATATTGTTTATTTATATCCTTACCAGAACAAACCAGGGGGGTCACCCCACAGAAACCAGGCTCAGCCCCCTAGATCTCACCCTCCATTGTCCAGAGACTTCACGAAATCTCCATCCTTAGAGATTTTCAAAAGAGCTGGGCAAGGTCTTGAGCGGCCTGATGTGACTTGGAAGTTATCCCTACTTTGAGCAGGAGGCTGGCCTAGAGACCTCCAGAGGTCCCTCCCCAATAGCATTATTCTGAAATTCTGTCATCTTCCACTGCATCTGCACGAGGCTCTGCTACAGCACCACCAAGCAGTCCCACGCTGCCTGAGCCAGCAGGGAGCACAAGCCAACCCAATCTCCATGGCCTTGGCTACCTTAGCTGGGAGCCAGAGCAAAGCACACACAGTATCTGTGTGCAGATGTCTCAGCACACACCAGAACAAGCTTTGCATTGCAAAGGAAACGGTCTCAGCTCTGGCCAGGATCCCATGCTGAACATTTTCTCTTCAGCAGGAAGGAGCCTGCATCCTCAGCAAGAACAAGTGTGAAATACAAATCACTGAGCACCTGCTGCTCGTTGTCCAAGTCATCGCACAGCACCCCGAGTACATGCAGTGAAAGGAAGGATGACAGGGACTGTCTTTTAATTTCCATGTGGCCCTTCAGAAATGTCAGCAATTTTGATCCACTAGATTGAAATCTGAGCTGTTGAAAGAATTATGCACGTTCACTTTGGATGAGACATCCCATGAATACACAGGTGGCTGGGGATCAGGAGACAAAGACCTGGGTGGGTTCTGCTCCATCAGCTCGTTTACAAAGATGGGAGCTGAGCTCACAGGTCTTCTTTCACAGCCTTCCTTGGGGTCTCTTCTCCTTCAACCTAGAGGATGGAAGAGGGTTTTTGGTGCTCGTCAGACCTGGAGACCTCATCTGTAAGGTGAATGGGGCATGGAGAAGCCGGAGCGGGAAACGTAGGACAGAGCCAAATTCCAGCCCGGCAGCACAAGGCTGCTGCCATCTCGTGGCTGGCTCTGGCCATGCAAAGGTGACCGGAGACATTTTTCCAGCTGGAAAATTTTCCTTTGAGGCAAGATCTTTCCTGCAAGTAATCTTCAGCTGGAAGGAGCAGGGGGCAAGCAACAGTGCCAGTGGTTAGACCCCATGGGGCCACAGCACTGGGGTACCAGAGCTTTGCTGATGTTCCTGGGAGGTCTCCTGCTTTACCTTCTGCTAGAGCTGCTACTGTGCTTTGGGATGGCTCCACCCCAAGCCATGGTAATCCTTTTTCCATCAGGCCAGCACTTCCCTGTGCCCTCTGATCTAAGGAGAGAGGAGACATCCCTGTTGCTGTTGAGAGGCCCTGGATTTGCAGTGCCCATGCAGCGCGTGCGGCCTTCACAATGGTCTGGTGCTGGGAAGGGAGATGATCCATTGTGAAACAGAGACATTTTGGGGTCAGACAGGATGGATATGGTCTCCAGTACTGTTTCTTTTGACATCTTTCACTGAGCTGTGGTGCTGATTCAGGGATTTATACTGTGAATAAAGTACAAATGGAGAACTACATGGTCACTCTTTCTCCCGCTTTCAGCCTCTCTACTGAGCTCAGGAGTGTGCACAGTACTTGAAAGAATTGTGAGAGCAGCCCTGTGTTCCCTGTGGAATCTCCACAACCATTTGCTTGCCCACAGGCAGGAGAAAGGCAGGAGAACAGTGTCCCAAAGAGACCCATCGGCAGAAAAATTCTGCTGACAGCTCACCAGAGACCCTACTAAAGCAGAGAGCTGTCTGCATTGCCTTCCACAGATCTCTTGTAGGTCGTGTCCTGTGGGCACTCACTCGAGGATACCTCCTCCTTCCTTGTCTCTAACCATGGGAATTGGCTCCAACTTCGCCTCCTTCCTCCTGGGATGCTCCAGGTTCTGCAGCTGCACAACTTACTGGAAAAGAGCAGAACAAGAACTCCAGAGAAAGAAAAAGCTCCCAATCCATTTGGCATTTCCACAGTGTTTGCTGGCTGCTGCCAGGATGTTCTCTCTGTGTGGCACATATTGGGCTCACATCACAAAACTGAAGTGGAATTCTGTAATAAATGAGTCCCCTGGAGAAGACTCCAGGCAATGGGGAGATGACTGCCCAGTGACCTATGCAGCATCCTGGGTACACAGGGAGTTTCTCGTAGCGATAAGACTACAGAGGAAGATTTATTTATCTAGGTACTTATTCAGCTTTTATCTCTGTCAGCATTTCTCAATCGGCCATTTCAAAATGTTTTGCCAACACTAATTAACCCTTGCAGCACCTCTGTGGACGGGATCAGCATTCCTGTGTACCAACAGGGGGACTGAATGGAGAAGACAAGTAGCCCCTTCCTGAAAAAATGAAGGGAGAAAAGAAACCACAATATCCTGAAATCCCAATCCTGTGTCCTAACAAAATCACAAATCCCCAAATCTCAGACATTCTGCTGGAAAGACAAGCAGCCACCTGCCATTCTTACTATGCCAACTGCCTGGCTTTCTTAGCTGGGCACCAAACATTTCAAAATCCCAAAAACTGGGGTGCCCTAAAGCACCTTTACCCCTAAGGAGCTGCAGGCATGGTCAGCTGCACAGCCTGTGCCAGCAGGCAGATTTTCCCATGATGTTGCACATGCTATTTATTCCATTTGTTAACCAAGTTAATGGTGGCTAAGAATAGACCCCAGATGTCCTTCTGGCCTTAAAAACTTCTTTGCCCTCAAGGAAATGCAAAGCCTAAGTAGCTCATGGCATGTGTGGGACACAAATAATGAACCAAGCTATGAAGACCTTGCACGTTTCCAAGAATTCACAAAAATATATCTCTGCTTTTAAGTAACCTCTGTTCTGCTTCTGGGAAATAACTGGTTAGCAAGGATAGTTCAGAACAGAGCAATGGATATACAAATGTTTAATTCATTGATATAGACATTATGCCAGACAGAGCCAGAGCTGTTCAAATGTCTTCAGTTTCTGTTATCTATTGATGTTTCCACTGCAACAAATTCACAGTTCTGTAATAAACTGGTGTTTCTGAACAAAGAACATTTCATATTATGCCTTTAGAAAATATGCATCTTTAGTATAATTTACTCCTGAATTGTTTTTGGTGGGATTTTTTTTGGCAATAGAAATTATTCAGTAGTGTCCTTTTTTATACATACTCCGCAATACATTTGGGAAATTTCCTAAAACATACTAAAGATAGCACTATGGTTTTCTGCATAACTGCTAAAAATCAAAGCATTCATGTGCAGAATAAAGAAACATTTCTTTCTGTATAAGCATTTTTCTTCTGTTGCCTGAATCTAGTCTCTTGATAATCAGCAATTACAGAAAATAATTATAACAATCAAATGGGAGTTTGCACTTATAGAAATTCATGCTATTTATTGCATGAGTTATTCAGACAGAGAAAGCTGTTTGGAAATCTATGAGTAAATGAAAGAAACTGCTATTTCTGAAAACTGAAATTGTATTAATAGAGATTCTAAAGGGGCTAAAGAAGAGCATGATCCACTTGGAACCAATTTGGTCTTCTCAGAAACAGGAAAGGGTAAATAAGGGCATTTAAGGATCTTTTCCTCTATGAAAACATATTGCTTTTTACCAACTGATATTTTATCAAATCCTCTTTAGAATTATATGGTGTTTCAGAAGGTGGTATTTGTGGTTCTATACCATTTTTGACTTGGGCAACTTGCAGTAAATGGCAGTTTGTTCACCCATCCCATGTGTACTCTCCAAACTGTGACAGTTCATACTTAACAAAAAGACAGCCCATGGCAGAGATTAGGAAATGACAAATTATGGTCATTCCACAAATAGGGGCTCCAGTTCCCATTTCCTCAACCGTCTGCTCACAGACATTGGGTTAAATACCCAATTCCCAGGCCTGAAATAAGGGGGGATGAAATAATAAGCAGAGAACCCAGCAAGGCAGGGACATCTCTCACACCAGAGCAGTTTTCTTCCTTTTTGAAGGAAATTCAAACACACATCTCATCGGAACCTTAGCAAGCTGCCAGCTCGGGACACCTGCACTGCAGCCACACATCCCGGCCGTGTCCCGGGCCAGGCTGCACGGGGCTCGGAGGAGCCTGGGCTAGTGGAAGATGTCCCTGGACCTGGCTGCCCTCCAGGGGCCCTTCCAGCCGAAGCGCCCGACGNCCGTCGGGCGCTTCGGCTGCCCGTGCAACGGGAGCGAGCATGGAACCGAGCTGCCGCCTGGCAACGGGAGCGCGCGTTCCCATGACAGCGCAAACAGAGCGGCTGCATCTGTCCCGCTCCCCGCTCCGAGCGCGACATCCCGGAGAGCAGCCCGCAGGAGCCCGCTTTGGGTGAGCATCGCGAAACACTGGGCGAGGAGGGTGCACAGAGAACTCTGCTAGGGACAGATGTGTGACAGGTGCCACGCCTGTGCGACATCCTCTGCTCTGGGAATATGGTGGATGCATTTATTGCACTATTTTTTAGAATTGTCTGAATATTTACTTTGGCTTTTTTTCCCTCTCATTTTTTTTCTCCTCTTTTTTTTTNCTTTAAAAAGAAGGATTCTCAAAGCTTAATTTATGCCAACACACACCCCAAGCACTCTGTGTAGTGCCATAAACAAGATTCCCTTTTTTTTTTCCCCTTTTTTTTTTTTTTTTTTTTTTTTCCCCCCTCAGCAACCTGATGCTAGGGAAAAGCACTGAATAAAGGTTTCAGTGAATTAAAAGCATGAATGTCTTATCTATTGATTCACATACTACTGGTACACAGCTACTGGAACATAATGTCAGAGGCAGGGAAATATATGCCAAATTATTCTAGCAATGAAGCATTTTTTATTTACATTATTGAGCTTAATAACTATAATTAGCAGAGCTAGTGCTTCTGTGGCTTCTGGCATTATTTCCAAAGTGCTGTGCAAACAACCTATTAAAAAACACCCCAGCAACCTCAAACAAAAAATACCTTAATAAAATGAATATTTTTAAGTTAATCATAGGAACAGTTTCCTATACCTAGCTAAAATTATATTAAAAAGCACTTTTTATCTCTGAGGGTTGCACTGACAATTATTTTCCATATGCCAGTGTCTAGTCCTGCTTTTCAGACTCATTGCCTGTAGAAGGAATTAAAATCAACCTCAGGAACAAGAAAATTCTAATGAGAAAGGTTTTAGATTACAGAAATCAAGGTGTGCACTGAGGGCTGAAGCTCCAGGTGTTTGCTGCAACTGCTCTGCGAGGTTCACAAACTGTATTTAGGTATTTGACTGCCTGCCCAACCCTGCCCTGATGGGGCTTTCTCCAAAACTCACATCAGCAGCAGGGGTGATGTTGTTCCAAGATGTAAGTGAGAGACTCCTAGAGAAAAATAATCTCTTACATTAATCAAAGTTCAGAGAGGTTTGAACTCTAAGTAACCAGTCAAGGAGGTTCTTGGTAAAAGGTACTTCAAGACATGAAAAAGAGAGAGAAAACATTTGGGATATATTCAAACAGCCTAAATTCTATCTCAGCCTCTGTGCCTCATCAGCAGTGAAAGTTTGTCACCTCCAAAGAATAAGATACTAATTGGGCAGCTGCAGAAAAACACAAAGCACCAAGGACGGACATGGAAATTAGGCCAGATGAGTTTAGCTCAAAATACATAAAAACTGGAGGCTGTTCAGAGCAAAAACTGATTCTCTAAAATAGCTCTAAAACTAGTGCAAGCAGAAGAGGGTATTTTCTATGGCATCTTATAGCAGTGCAGATCAGGAATGGTGCCAGCAGCAGAATTGCATCAACTGAACTAATATCTCACTGAGCCCAGCTTGCTGCCTTTGGTGATTAAAGGAGAGCTTTAACAATGGTCTATCTGTTCTTTGTAAGTGAGATCATTCCAATTATGCCTTGTCCCTTAGGATCCATAGCAAAACCTACAAAAAGACTGGAGTCAGAGAAACAAAAAAGTAACCTTCAACAGTTTGCCAACCTAAAATGAAAGGCAACAGATTTCTGTAAAGTGTGTCTGTGCGGTCCAACAATCATTCAGGCTTATTGCAAGAAATCCACAATGCTGAAGCAATTACTGGGAAGAGCTTTAGTGAGTAAAAATGTAGCTTGTGAACTAGTGACAGGAGGATGAAAAAGCATGGGTGTGGATCAGAACTGGTGACTGGGTGGAAGAAGAGACAAGGGACTTGAGTTTCTTGCTATCTCCAAATTTGTTTTGTTGCTTTCCCATCAGTTTGCGTGTAAGGAGGACTGTGTTTTACACAGCTTTCACATAAGCCAGGGATGAACATCTCCTTTTGGAGGTCAGAACATCTACGTTTTCCAGTTTAATGGAGCTTTTTGTTAATTGCTACAGACACTAAAGGCTTAGTGATTAAGATACAGAAAGCCCCTAGGCCTGCCACTGCTGTAAAACTTATCACATCAATTACTGGCAGATCCCAGCTGACTGATTTGTTTATGATTTTCTTTGGGCCAGGATCAAAGACACTATCCTGAAATACAGCATCAACATCTAAAAGTCTCTCTTACAAACTTGAAATGGAAACCTACCTTGCGCTTTCAGGTAAGGACACAATGCTCCGGCAACTTTTCCTTGTCAGGTCAGAGGAGAGGCCTGAAGTCAGGTTCTTCTGCCCTAAAACAGACGAAATGGGTAAAACAGCTACAGACTTAGAAAAATCTCTGGCTGACATCCTGTTGTTGATCATCAGATATGGTCAAGTGTCATAAACCATACAGAGGTCTCAGTTTTATCACTGGCTTCTCAGAAGCCCTATCCAGCTCCCTGCTCTTGATCCAGCATTGTTAGACATCTGCAGCTGGGAGCACTGCCCACCCTCCAAGGTGTGACACAACACATCCCACTCCCTTTGCACTGAGTCCAGATATTCAGCTTCACATCTTCTACATCCTCATCCTGGAGTTTTTATGATTTTTTTTTTTTTTTCCAGAAAGCACAGAAGAGGATGAAGGAAACCCAATGAAAAATCCATTTAAAGTCCCACCAGACAATGAACTTTTCTCAATGAGGGACAAGGAAATTAAAAAGGCACAGGTGGTATGTACACATGTTTTAGGCTAAACTATGTAACAAGCAGTTACTAAGGCAGGCACCCACCCAACAGAATACCAAAATTTAGTGCATGAGAGATCAAAAGACCTCTTCATGAGAAAGCTGAGGATGTTCAGCCTGGAGAGGAGAATGCTCCAGGGAGACCTGATTGTGACCTTTCAATACTTAAAAGATGCTTATAAAAAAAGAGCAACTTTTTACACAAGCAGATTATGACAGAACAAGGGGGTGTGGCTTTAAAGTAAGGAGAGATTTAGAGTAGATGTTAGGAAGAAATTCTTTACTGTGAGGGAGCTGAGACACTGGCACAGGTTGCTCAAGGATGTTATGGATGCCCCATCCCTGGAACTGTTTCAAGGCCAAGTTGGACGAGGCTTTGAGCAACCTGGTCTAGTGGGTTGTCCCTGTTCATGGCAGGGGGTTGGAACTAAATGATCCCTGAGGTCCTACTCCAAACCTTTCTGTGATCCTGTGATCTCTGAGAGATCTTATTGTTGCATGGGGTTGCACAGCCTGGCATAGTGTGGAAGGAAGCAAGAGGCCTAAAGCAAACCCTCCTCACCTCACACTGGTGACTGATACAGTCTGGTTTTTGCTTAGGTTGAAGGTTACTATACAATTATGGGGAAGAGCTTAGGAAGCAGTACACCAAGGATGTCTGAGGAGTGATGTCCTCAGCATAAACCATGCCCAAACTGTGCAGACAGCAATGAATTACACTTCAGTCCATGTGAAAGCACTGAGCAGGAACACCTTTTACCCTCCAGAAGGTTCTGGAGTGGGTTTGAATAGATCCTCTCAATCTGAACTTAATGGTTTAAATGCCTCTGTGAAAGATGGACTGAGTTGGTTAAGTGTGGGCTGTTCCTCTTTAACCAGGGGACTCAAAGGATGAATCTCAGAAAATTTCCATTCGCTCACAGGAATAACCCAGGAAGGAAAAATGAGGACACTGAGTGGGTACAAACTGGCACAGCTGGTGGATGGATGCAGAATACAAATCAACAAACTAATGGGAACAAGTGCTAAGAAATTTAGTGTTTCAGTTGCCTTGAGAGAGAATATTATTTGGATTAGTCAAATAAACTAGGCAAACATGCACCAGTAGGGTATCAGCACTCTGCAAATTTCTAGGCTGTCAATAACTTACTCATGTCTTTAAAAACCACAGCAAACAAAGCACAGGATCAAAGTGTCCACATATCTGATTTCTCACAGGAACGTGAAAAGAGGAAGACTATGAAAGTCCATGAGAAAACTACTTACTCCACTAAAATTAAAGCAAAAAGTGGGTTGAGGAGAGCTTTGAAAAGGGAGGAAGAAGAGGAGAGCAGAAAACAGGCGACATGTGAAGAGAGACTGAAAGTTCTTCAAAAGCTGCTTTCAAGGAAGTTAGCCATGAAAAAAGGTGGAGAACAGTCGCTGTCTTTGCAGTGGTGCTGCTGAGCTGGGTAACAGCCCAAAGCAAAGGCCAAAGAGGGGATGGGAGGAGCAGCTGGCTCTGGCTGGCTTTTTTGACAGACAATTCTGTGCTGTACCTTGCCGACCTCTGTGTGGCTGAGCCATCTCAAGCATTTATGTACAGAGCAAGGGCCACCCCTCCCAGTAGCCAGGGTTCCACCAGCCTTGCAGCAGCTGAGTTGGCAGCCAGCTGAGAGTTTGCAGGATCTTGTGTCACGGAAACTTTTCTACTAAGCCAACCTAAAGCTGGATTTTAATGGATACAGGCCTAGATTTTCTGGCTCAGACATGAGGAGTAGATTTGCCATTAATGTCTACAAGACAAGGACCAGATTCTCCATTCCATTCTACATGGTTTTACTCCATGAAAACCCATACGAAACTGATCCTAAACAAGGTTATAATTATAACACAATAATCAGTATTGCTGATTCCAACACCAGCCAGATCCATGCTCATGGCATCCTACATAGTCACTGTGTTTTGCCTTGGCCACATTTCCACCTCTCTAGTCGAAGCAACTTTATTTTCTAATTTCAGATTATGCATTGGACAGGGAGACCTTCCATGGCTACCTACAGGACAGAAAACAGATCTTTTTTCTTGAGGTACTTGGCTTTCAGCATGTTACTTTCTGTTCATTTAATTACTCTTCCCTGTGTTGCTTTGTTTTGATGCTATTCTCCTGAGATCCACTGCCTAGAGAGCTTTCCAAGGTGGCACACATCAGACCTCATGAACTGACCGTCCAAGTCCTGTGTTACAGTCACTCACAGTCTGTAGCCTAGCAATTCCCAGCCAAGAAATAAAGGGATGTAGGTCATTCCTGTCATTCAGTAGCCACTAGGAAACTATTGCATTTGTGAGATGCGCAGATACACTGACCTTTGGCTACTGCTGTCCTATACATAAATTATAGCTGGGAGCCATTCTGAACTCAAGGGAATGGAGTAACTATGCTGGAAGATCTCCATTATTCACCTCTATTATTACGCTATAACACAACTGAAACAATCTTTGCCAGCCAGGAGTTAATGCAGTGCTGCGACTTCTGAATTCTGTCTTTAGACACTGGTAGAAGATGTCTCTGTTACACTGTTTATTTGCTATGTTCCTTCTGAAATAACTCCTGGCCTCCATGTCCCTGGCTTGCGCTAAGTCACACACTTGGTTTTGAAATCCTCACCCTCTCTGCCCACAACTGCCAGGTATTTGGTAACCAGGTACCAAGCTAAACCAATGTACCTTTTAAAACCAACCAGCTGATGTGACTGTGTTGCCTTTGGGGTTCATTTCAGTATACCATTGCAGTAAAGCGAGAGGAGATTGAAAGGATGGAGAACATAGCAAAGAACGAGGAAAAGAAACTGGAAAAGGCTGAGAGAAGGATGGAGAAGGATGCTGCTATGTTTGATGAGTTCCTGAAGGAGAACCATAATAGCTCTGTTGAAGCACTGAGAATGTAAGGAATGTTGAAGGAACCGCCCGTGTGCTATTTCATTCTGGGCACAGGAGATTTGCTGCTTGACCTCCCTGCAGGGTTTTGGCTGAACACTCTGAGTTTCCCAGAGTTACAGTTCTGGTGGCACTTTCTTCCCACACATTAAATAAAAGAGAGGAAGGAGAACAACAGCCAGGGAATACCCTCATTGCAAAAGCCCTTGATCTGGTAGCAGCAAGGAACCTGCTGGTGGCTCCACCACTTCCATTCTTCTCACAACACCATTACTGGAGGGAGATGCCTCTACCCAACCCCTCACAGTCCCCTCAGTGAAGCAAATAGCGCACTTTGGCCCATTACAGGTATCACAAGGGCAGAGCTGCAACTGATGCTCAGCAGCAGCCACATTAGGGAGGCCTGAGCACTGGGATGCCATAGTTTGCCAAGTGAAGGAGGGTCTTCAGGCAGGAGCCAAGCATCTGCTGGGATACATCTATAACACAGACTTCTAGGGCTCATATCACATCTTTTTCATTGTTTCACAGGCACCTCAATTCACTACTCCCTACTACATTGTTTAATGGCTTTTGTTTATGCATCCTTTCCTAGGGCCAAAAGAGAAACCTCAGCAAAGACAAAGAAAATAACAGAGATCCAGGGAATCACTACCCAAATAAAAAAAATCCAAAGGTAAGATTGCTCATTACTCCTGCCTCACCTTTAACAGCCCCTACAGTGCTATAGCTTCACAGTCTTTACAGGGGATAGATTTCTAAAAATGTTCAATTTTAAGAGTCAGACTGTTTTGGCTCTTGTTTTCCAAATGCTGGCTTTGTTTCTAAAACAACTCATCTAGTTTTCTAAAGACATTTTAAAAAAAGTATAAATATTCCAAACTCAGAATTAAATGCCTAACATCAGATTAAAATCCAAACAAAACTAAGTAATGCATTTTAATGGGGACCTAGGGAAAGACAAAAGAAATAACTACAATTACCATTATGAGTTGAGCCGGAAAAATGTCTCATCTCTTTTCAAGTAAAAATTCAAAAATTAGCAAGCTCAGTACCATGGCAAGGGTCTGGCCAGAGAGATATGACCAGGCAGTTTCCACATGAGAAAACACAGAAAGCACAGAGGGCAGGTTCCCATTTGCCTTTGCATGTCCATGGAAAACATGTACCCTCTCTCCCCTTCTCTGGATGAAACTCAGTATCAAGAGTGAGAAAGAACCTGTCCAAACAGGAGGTTCCCTCCCTGCTAACAAACTTTGTCCACTTCTCTCAACCCAGTGATATCTCCAGATTCGAGGATACTCTGCAGGAGTACAAGATGTACAGAGACATCCTCTACCAGCTATCTCCAAAAGAGTGGCAGGAGGAACACAGAAAAAGGCACAAAAAAGAAAAGGATATGAAAACAGAATCCAGAGTTAATGAAGGAAGTGCTGCACCTCCCCCCACCGCAGAGCAGGGTGAGTGCCAGGAAAGGGCTGCTGCTCCTCCTTGGGACAGCCCCAGGCTCTAAGTGGAGACCTCCTCTTGTCTCCAGACCAGGGTCTGACAGCCGGGACAAGCACTGCCCCTAGCATCAGTTTTACGGATATGCCAAGTTCCCTGCTGTTTTCAGAAAGTTTGGATTTCAGGTCACATGATGTCACGCCACAGCTCAAACACTTCCTGAAGCCTCTTTTATCAAGAGAACTGTAAGTACCAGACAATGCAAACAACAGACTGAAGTACTGTAAAGAGCACTCAGCTGACTGGGAATCAGCACAGGGGAATCCTACCACTCATCTTTGCTGGGCATACCAAGATCTGGGGCTTATTGGAACAAATTCAAGTGCCAGCAGAAAGCTGTCAGGTGTCCAAGTCAGTACCTATATGCCTGCTCCAAGTAAGCTCCGTCCTCAAATCCTCTGCTGAGAGCAGGCCCCCAGTGGGGCTGGCACTAAGACGATGCAAACAGAGGGTTTTAACCCTTCATGGCACTGGGTGACAGGTACAGGTGAAAGTGATGAGCAGACTGAGCTGCCAACAGCAGCCAGGCACCCCTTCCCCCTCTTCCAGCTCTTGTGTAGAGAAAGAAGCATTAAACAAAGCCTCCCAGTGAGTTTAAAGGCATTTGGATCAGCACCCTCAGTTCAGGTTCATGTCTCATGTTCCAGCCCCACTGGCCAGCACAACCCAGAGCAGCACAAAAGGCAGCTTGCTCATGGACAAAAGTAGGTCCTGTGCTGCCTGCTTGTGTGACCCCTAGACTCTACTGACCCCTAAATATCCTACAGCTGCAGGGAGGCAAAGGTGGGAATGTGCAAAGGACTGCTCAGGAGTAAACAGCGACAGTGAACAATAACAATGTTCATATGTCACTAACAAGATCTCCTCTGAACTGTCATTTCTCTACGGGCCTAACACACAAAATGCTTTTTCAGAAGTTCACTGGAGGACGCAGAAAGTGAAATCAGCTCAGACGAAGATGAGGTCAGAAGTCTTATGTTGAAATATTTCCATTTTCTGTTCATCCTGCATCATTTACCAATGTTACTAATTTCCCACACCTTCTAACCATTAGTTACAGTATTGAGGAGTTACTGTAGTTACAAATTATAAATGTATGTTTATGCATTCATAAATGTTCATGTTTTGGCAACACATATTATAAATACCTTAGTTTAACTTTCCTCCTTCAGTTTCCAGAAACCTACCATCATGTCTAAGTTTGCCATCCTCCAGTGAGATAGGACATCATATAATGAAAGATTTTTAAATTAGTGCAGTTACTGGCTTATGTCTGAAATTGAAGTTTTCCCACTCACAGATGTCTGCAACACTTTTTACCCCCCAAAGTGCAGTTAGTTTTGGGGGTGAGCTACTGAGGCAAAGCTTCACATATGGCAGGAAGGTGGGAGATGTTTGTACATGGACAAACATGGACCTCTGTAGATGGAAGAGCGTTTGAACAGCCAGGGCTGGTGCAGCCCAGCCTGCATGTAATTCACTGGAATGGAAGCTAGAAAAGGGAAAAAACTCATCACACATATCTTCCATTCCAGGAGCCTGAGCTCTATTTTACTGATCCCGAACAATTGCTGACTACATTCATGGAGATGCAGGATGAGAACATATCCTTCATCCAGAACTCCCAGGATATTGAGGAGAGTTGGAACAAGGTCCGACACACTTTCATCACCACACATGAAAGCATGTAAGTGTGATCCTGCAAGTGATGGGAGGGGGTTCCTGTGCTCCACCTTTCAGACATAAGTGACCCCTCTGCCCCCACAGACACCTCACCATTGGCACACGCCGCAGAGCATAGTAATGCTGTTCACATAGCAGGGTCTTTCTTGTGAGCTCCTAGGGAAGTGTCCCATGTATTCTTAATACAGGAGATAAGACTTGAGCTTGGGACTAATTCCTTAGTCCTCAAGGCACAGGCTAGGGAACTGATGCATTAAGCATCCTGGAGTGGATATAACGTGTAAGTATAGTGTAATTCTCATGAAGACCAAAGGAAGAAACGAGGCAATTCCTGGAGCGACCCAGAGCAGCACCTATGCTGACTCAGTGCAAAACCTTTCTAGAGGAAGACAGCAGGGAACCCAAGTGTCATTGTAATCTACAATTTCAATGTCAGGTAGACATATATATATTCCCATTTAAAATGTAGCTTATCTCCTTGTGCAAGTTTTAAAGGTAATCTGGATCCCCCACTGACTTACTAAAAAACCTTGAATGTTTAGCTATGCTACTTCTCCCGCTCCCACATCAGCACAGTAACTGCTTTTCCAGAAAAAAACCCGAAGTTCCCTGTGCTGTCGGGCTGTGGGTACAAGTTCCCAGGAAAGGCTGAAGTGTTACCTCCATCTGCTGGCAGCACGAGGGACCAGCCCAGGCTGCGGAGAGCAGAGCCATGTGTTCCAGAGGTGTGCTTTCCAAATACTTCCTCTCTCTCTCTCCCTCCCTCTCTCTCTCCTCTAGGGAGAAGGAGTTGGCAGCGCTGAAACAGCAGGTAAACACCCTCCGAGCCACTGTTGCCAAGGAAGAAGAGAAAGTAGCCGATCTGAAGCTCAAAGTTCAGCTCTTTTCCTCTGGAGAACACGAAGGTGATGACCAGGTACATGCTGGGATCCAGGCAAGGGGGGTTCACATGTGCACAAGTGGTTGCTCTCCAGCAGCCACATCCATGCTGGGAACAGAGCAGACAGGGGTTGCACTGGGGAGGAATCAGCACTGTTTCCCAGCAGTGGAACTACAGCAAGGGCGGTTTGGGGCACTGCTGAGGCAGCAGACTAGGGCAAATGTGTCTGCTCCATGCAGCTGCTGTGAAGTGGCAGCAGGGCTCGCAGAGACAACTGGGCAGCTACCACCTGTCCCAGGTCACAGCCAAACTGGGAAGAAGAGACCAACAGGAGAATGGCTCAATACAGCCATCTGTCCCTGCCACTGCCATTAGCCAACCAGGAAACAGGCAACTGAGTCTTGTTGAGGGGATTAAAGTGTTTCCTTTACGGACTTCCTTCAATTTTGGAGGGATATTATGGTTCTACTTGGCAGAACCCAGCTGTGCCACTCACCATATCTCCTGTCACCTCTAGGACAAAATTCTCACAAGCCTGAACAAGAAGGTGCTAGAAGTCTATTTGCACTGCACTGGAGACAATGAGACAAACCTACCAACAGTAGAGATGTTAAAGGTGATAGAAAAAAAGCTCAATGATTTACTGGACAGCGTGGAGAGAATCCCAGCAGCAAAGATAGAAAAGGCTGTGAAAGCCGTAAGAAAGGAACAGAGGGCAAGGTAAGGCAAGACCCTCTTCTGGAAAATGTCTCTATTTTTAAGTGTTGACAGCTGAAAGAGCCAAATCAACCCAAAAAACTCTAGCAGCAATCTGAAATCCCATGTGTACAATCCATCCCATTTTACTTCTCTAAGAGTTCTACATTCATAGAACTTGCATCTCCTTGTCAGTGAGCAGCAGCCCACAGCTACATTAGAAAAAACCTGCAAGCTACATTAGAAAAATCTAAAAGAATAAAAACTACTAAATGCACAAACAAAAACAGATTCTATGGTAAGAACTGTCATTTTAAGAAAACAATTTACAGTAACAGAATTTAAACTGAATAAATAGTAAATTAAACCTCAAGTTAACACAGTCTGCCTTGCCCTGATATTTTGTCAGACTTTAATATGTACATAAGGGCATTTGTCAACAACTCCAGCTTTGAAATGTTTCTTCTACAAAACTTTTAACTTGTATTACTAGATTAAATAGTAGCAATTAACACAATCAGTGTAAGTCCCAAGATGAGACACATTCCTTTAGGCTCAGTTACACAAAATTACCCCTCACAAAGATACCTGAACTGATGACTGTATCTGGCCATCCTCAAGTGAACCAGACGGGTTAGTGTGAAGATTTAAAGCCAGAACAGTGACATTTCCCTTCTGCTTATTCTCTTTCTCTGCATCTTTATTCAGCTGTGTAGTAGAAAAGGTATGGTGGTTCTCCCTGATGAATGGGTTTGCACTCTTAAATTGGAAAATAAGTAAGACACACATTTATTCTATACTGGGAATGGAGGAGAATAATTCAGGCAAGATACCACACACCCTACCCCCCAAATAAAAATCAAAACCAATTAAAAACAACCAACCAAACAACAACAACAACAAAACAAACAAACAAACAACCCACCCCAAAAACCAAAACACAACAAACCCTTCAAAGAGCATTAAATGTTTTCCTCAAGATCACACAGTTAAGACTGCAGTTTCTCTGTGCCAGTGTTCCACAGCTTGAGCCCATTTCTGTTCCAGCACTTCATTTCCATAGGGAACGGGAGCAACAGTGTTGGCCTCCACTGTGCCCCTTTGGGCCAAGTCTAGCTCCATGGGTGTAACACCCTCTTGTTCACCCCCTGCTTACAGACCTGGTTGCACTGGTGAGAACTGGGGATACAATAAGCATCACCCCTCCCCACAGCTGGTGAGCATCCTGGTCAACTGCAGGGCATAAGTCACCTGCTGAAGGGGGTGCAGAGCATCTCTTTAAACAGAGAACAACTGTCCAACAACCATTTCAAAGACTGACATGTTTTTTCCACCCATCACTCCAGAAAGAGTACGACCAACTGCAGGCAGTGCTTCCCTCTTACCCCCTTCACAACCAACTCCAGCAGCAGCTGTACCCAAACCCCTGTGCTCCAATGATCAGATGTAAGGTGCGATGTAAAATGTAATGTTAGATGTTGATGCTGTGTGTCAAAAGCACATCTGGTGTAGTTGCATGCTGCAATTTAACCCATCCTTTATTCCCTCTCTTCAAAAGGCTCAGAGAGGAAAAGCAGAAACAACTGAAGCAGCAGCAGGATGAAGGATTGAAAAAGGACATGGAAAGATCACAGGTACCTGAGGGAAAAAAGGTAAAGTACAGTGGTCTGTGGAAACACCTCACCTCAACAGCTCACTTTGGAGAAGCTGGGGGTACACAGGATATCAAGCGTTTAAGGGAAAAGTGTTATTAAAGGGCCTCCACAGCTGTGTGGGGATGGCACCTGTAGCCAGCTGTACCGAATTTACAAGAGTGATGTAACTTAAGCCACTGCTGGGAAGTCAGTCACAGTGCACATTATTCCAGCTCAGTGGCCTTCCATCATCCTTCTCTTGACCACATGACCCCCTCCACTACCTGCCAATTCTCAGTAAGCTCATTTCAACTCATTAACTTGGCTGTATTAAAGCATGAAAATTGGCAAATGAGGAACTGGGCAGGAGCAGGACACTCCTGATAATGGCAGTAAGGCCCTAGATTATCTCAGCCATACCATCAAACCACACCTTTTCTGACAAGTTCCACATCCTGCCAAACTGAGCTCTGGCCCCTTGGGAGGCTCAGTGCAGAGGTTCTTCCATGGCTCCTGCTACACCTTCCCCAGTTCAACACAGCCGTGAGGACACACCAGTTCTGTCACACACCAAAGCAGTGACAGCACAGGTGACTTGAGAGCAGAGGCCATGAGTCCCTGCCCCTTTAGCCAAGAGAAAATAGAGGGTTCTGTAGCCTCCCTCTGATATTTCTTTGGATCTCCAACTTCCCCTCCTCTTCCTGACACTGTACTAATGAGGCTTTACTCAGAAAGCAGTTGTAGGTACAACAGTGAGTTGTAGAAGCTGAAGCAGGAGCACACACAGAGCCTTCAGGTGCTTCACGTTCACTTTCCAATACAAAAAGCACACTCAGCAGACACCCTGCAGCCTGCCTAGAGAACCGGGCAAGGGCCACAGCCCCTCCCAACCTGGCAGCACAGGACAGCTTTAGCTGCCTGGTCAGACACCCTACCGAGCACTGATGCAGCACCTTGTCCTCCTCTGCAGAACTTTGAGACAATGGCCTTGCATTCCAATGCACCTGCCAGGAAGGCGAAGAGCCAAGGAAATAGCTAAGAAGAAGGAAGAACAATTGTATTATTTCTCTTAATGGCACAGCCTTAACCACAGCTCATAGGGCTGATGCTGTTCTGGAAGTCTTTTGTAGATCTACATTTTGTCAGTCTTTGCTCAGTTGAACTTTACTGTCCCATGAAATTTCCTTCTCCTACCCTAAGATTCCAGGGAAAGTTTGCAATCCCTTTTCTCCTCCTTTGATATGCTGCCTAAGAAAATAAATTAAAATTCTCTCATTTTGCTTCTCAAGCTCCTGCTAAGCACCAATGCTTTTCTCATTCAGTTTTTGATGTCAATAGCGTTATCCCTACAAACCTGAGCAGTGAGATCTATCAGAGTCCTAGGTGACAATCTTTGTTAAGGCACAACTAAGCCCGGCACCTCACAGACATTTATGATAATCACAGGTCATTTGAAGGACTGTAAAAACAGGGCTATGCTCTAATCCAAAGTCGTTACAGACTTCACCCCACTACAGTGGAGAAGACGCAACCGAAGGAAAAACACAAGCTCTCTGCAGAAATCAAGCTGCCAGCAATTAGCTCTGTGTCAGATTCATCCATGCAAAGAACAATTCCCAGTGACAAATTGACCAAAAAAAAAAGCTTTATTAACCCTTTTGCACCAGCAGTTCTTCAGGCATCCATTGCCAGCAATGGAGCCTAAGCCAAGTGATCCAATTTTCCGCCCTCAAGAGGTTAGCACTTTACATTCACTTACAAAGCTGAGTGAGGTACATTTTCAGAAGTAGAAAGATTTGGTTGCAAGTCCCATAAAAAGATCGAGTGTTTCTTGGCCATTTTAATAGATTACAAACTGGTATGGTCCTTGAGAACAGAATAATGCAGGCAATTGGGAGCTCGAGGTGTCTCAGCTTCCAGGGAGAGCACGGTGACCACTAGAGCAAGACCCTTCAGCACAATTCCTCCTCAATCTTTCCACCTCTCAGGAGTGGACTCCAAGCTGCAGTCACAGCCATCAGGTAGATCTCACCTACCAAATGGTTTGGAAATCCAGCCTGAGAGGGTTCAGACTTTCCCTGGACATAAGCTGTAAACTCAGAGTGAGAGGAACAGAGAGACCTCAATGCTCAGTTAGGCTAAAGATAGAAAAATAAAGCTGGTTCAACCAGAGATATAATACTGCCTACAAATCAGGAGCTGAAGTTCATTGTAACCTGTATGCTTTTTTCCTCCCCAAGTCTCCAATCAAAAAAAGCATTTATATGGACACATACATAGTTCAAAAGGCACAGGAAGTAAAAGCATTTCTGAACAACCTCATGTGAATTTAACGTCAGTATAACTGTAAAATAAATAAATATGTGCAAGATTAGAAAGATCACAATGTTCTCCTCTGTGACATCTTACTTTCTAAAAAAAAAAAGAAAATACACATACGTGCATACGCACACCTCACTGAGAATAAAAAAAAAGTACAAACAGCCTTTTATCAAACTCCTATACATACTTTTACAGGCATTCAGAACATCACCATAAGAAACATTTAAATTACTACCTTAAAATGTAACCAAAGGTGGTTTTTTTCCCTATACAACCCTATACTTACTTAGGTGTCTGCAATCCAGATAAGTAGAGTACATACAACCTCTCCCCTCACCCTCAAGAGGAACCGCAGTTTTTCAGGGGCAAATCTTCCTGGGCAACAACTTTCCCCCTCACAAAATAATCTGACAACTGCATATTTTGTAAACCAGCCAGAAGCTCCACGTGCCTGTGGATAGCCATAAAGAACATGTGTTAACAGTGTTCAATTAACAAAACAAAACCACCAAACAACCCAAAGTAAAAAAGGTAGTGGCCAGTTCACAGGTAACTTGGCAGCGGTTTATAGATGAGATAAAAAGGTGCTTAAATTTACATGACGGTCAACATTCCTCCCATAAAAGGGAACATAAAACAAACCTCTTTCAGATGCTGTTGGACTCTTAGCTAATCACTTACAGTGAGTACAGTTCTATTGCAGTTTTCTTTTTCAAGTTTTGCTGGAAGAATTCAGCAAAGTATTTGGGGTGCAGGAGGAAGGAAAGGGAGAAACTCAACATGAGCTACAAACTGATTCACAGCTAAGTTAACATTTAGAATCTAGCTTTCTAAAACAAAGATTTTAGAGCATCTCATTTTCATGGCATAGAACATTAATTTTGTTACATGTGACATTTTATTCCAGTTTTTTGCCAAAACACAGGGGCCAAAATGATCCTTTTTTGTGTGTGTGTAGAAAATACTTGCAAATTTTAGCTCTTAATTCCTTGATGCCACTGGCTCCAGGAGGAGACCAATGGAAGCAAAGTTTTAACTGTCATAGGCAGAATTATAAATTTGCACTTGTTAGCTGTAGAATACTTGCTTTCCTGTGAAAACAGTAACTATTACCTCAGTTTGAAGTGTAATAAAGTACTTCTCCCTGAAACAACACTGTACAGCAGTCTGCCTCAGCCTCCCCAACCACCAGGCAGACAGGGTATCTTACACAGGCACATCAAGTGGGATTTACATTTTTAAAGAAAATCTTTCAGCTGCAACTGTCTTTAGCAAATCACAAAGAGTGCAACCATACTTCAGTTCTCCTACTTTTCGTATTTTCCTTGGAAAAAGACCCACACAGTTATCTCACTCAGTCATGATTGCCTAATTTGTTTTCAAGTAACTGTTCTTAATAATCGTCATTCCAGATCCTGTAGATTTATTGTGCTTCCAGTGAACTGAGAGTTATCAGAACCTGCATCATCTTCAGTGGAATTGTGTGGTTCCTGTTAAAGCAAACAGACAGCATAAAGTACTTTCACCCCTACATGCTTTCAATGCTTATCAGCAAGATTATCTTGACATTTATCCAACACCAGAGAAATGCTTGGAATGGCTCAGAGGAAACCCAAAGCTTTCCTACTTCAGGGATCCACCCAGTGTTGCCACAGCTTTTTTATGGAACACTTCAGATGAACATTACGAATGGAAAAATATTTAAGACCAGTTTTTCCTCTGCTAACCCTCTACTATGGCCAACAATCCCACTCCTCTTGTATTTCTAGGTTTTGAGGAAGATGCCCCTCCTTAATGAAAAAACTTTATTTTCTATCCAGGAGAAGCACACTTGGCAGGAGTAGGTGCTTTGCAGAGTTATCAAAAATGAGGTCCCCGAGCAGGCTTTTCAACATAACTGACACTCTCATAAGAGTGAAATCTAGGCTCAAGATTTTACTTCCCACTTCCCACCCTTCCTGTAGCCTGCAACATTCCAATTCTGATCCTCTTTCTTGACCCACCTAGAATGGGCAGGATGGGATCAGAAAAACAAGGATGGGGCATTTCAGAAAAAATGAGTAACATTTAGTTATTCATTACTCAGTAACAGGAACTGATGTATAAAACAGAAGGTAAGTCATGCAGTGCAGCTCTCTGCTTACTACTCCTTGTGAGTGAAATTCAACTCCCCATGGAAAACAAGGTATTTTCATCAGGCAGAACAAGAGAGTGCTCACAGTAAACTGTCTTTACTTTGACATGCTGTACCTGAAGTATGTGAACAGGTAAATCCACTGTAAGCTGAGAATGTGACGAGGAAGACTGAGAGCTCAGCTGAAAGGGCAGATCTCCCTCTCCTGGGGAATCATCCTGTGAATGCAGAAACATGATGAAATTACACAACCCCCAAGTATCTTCAGCACAATATGGCAAATTTCACTCAGCCTCACAATCTTAAAATATCTGATAAAGCCACTGCACTGTACTAGTAAGGCTTAGATCCACAAAGATGTGGAAAGCTAACTACAACTTAAATCTGAACCTAGCTCAGTGTACAACCTGTTATCCTGTCCTCATCAACTTGGAACACTGGCAAGATCTGAACAGGAAGGAATGGTTCATCTTTCAACAAATCTAACACTCACAAACATGCAACAAGTTTCATCATGTTTTCATGAAGCTGATATTAACATGGAAGTTACAAATGTGTACATCCATCAAAAGAACAGATCCATGGAGAACTCTGCCCATAGGTCTCTCCGTACCAGAGTTGTTAGGAATAAAGGAGAAGGAACTTATCCTCTCTCTGAATACTACATAGACACACCTGGCAAAAAATATATTACCTACCATGCTCCACTAATCAGTCCCACCAATTATTAGGCTGTTCCGGTTTTTTTAAATCTTAAGCTTTATTTCAACAGATTAGAGAAATAACAGTTTAGGCTGAAACTTCTTTTTGCAGGAATGTTTTCATGTCCATCTCATTTACTTTGTAAATAACAGGGGGAATAATGTAAGAATACTGCAGAGCTCAAGACCCCATCCAGGGGCAGTAGTACCTGAGATCACAAATACTCAAATTCTTCCATAAATTTGAGTCTGGATAACAGAGAAGCTGAACATGGTTTTTTTTCTCCTCAGTTCTTACCTGAAGAAGCTGAATTTGCACATACTGGGTTCCAGTGGCAGGGTCCCTTATTGTCAGCCCTCCATTTGGCAGAACTATGTTACCACCCAGTCGACTGCCAGGAGCAGATGATGAAAAGTTGGTAGGGCTTACTTTACCACTCTTGTTTTTCCTCTGACCAGAGCCAGATGCCCCTAAAAGAAAGAAATTTTAGTATTTAAATGTCCAGAAAAAATTTGCCAGTTTTCAGCTAGTATTTTTCAACTTTTTGCAGCTGTTTATACTACACAGCAAATGTCCACAAGAGTGCAACATAATTAAGCACCATCTGACAACTGCTAAAAGGCCAGAGAGCACTCAGCTGGAGAATTCCAGCTGCTGACTTTTTACATGAACACCATTAAAAAATCACAAACTGCTAAGCTTAGGGTTCTCCCCTGTGATAGCACAGAAATATCAGTGTATTTGTGGTGTTATAGAAAGGAATTAGGAATTAGGACTGCATTTTCTATTTTAAATTTTGCAACGAATTTCCTGAGAAATCATGCACATAATTTTTCTAAACTGTAAAAAAAGCATAGTGCAGATCATTATTTACAGAAAGATTTCAAGGACTACTAGGTAGAACAGGCTACACAAGTACAACTATCACAACCTTAAGCTTTTTTCAGTTTAAAGCAGGATGAATCAGCTGCTGTATCACAAGCTGAAAACCAAAACCCTAATCAAAGCAAAAGTAAGAATACAGTCCTGTCAGCTCTTCAGGTTTTTGTTTGGATTTTTAAAAAAATCTGTAACAAATGAAGAGCTTGGATAGCCTATTTTTAAACACTGAACTTCCCTCTACAGTATTCACTCAATCTAGTTAAACCAATCAGAAATTCAAGACTCTCTAGACCGCCTTGAGAGTGTAGCATTGACGCACTAGCTGGTGAAAAGTGGACTACTGGGAGTCTTGAGCAGGAACAGAAACAGGAATTTTCTGAGGTCATCTTAGGAGACATAAGAAGTGCAATCATTTTTTTTAAACTAATGTCCAAACAACATGTTAGATGATACATGCCCATACAAGGCCCCTCAGAACCAGCTTCATAAAGCACTTATCATTCCATGTGATGATTCACTGAACCAGAGAGAATTTATGGAGGTATCCATTTTACAAATACACAAATGCAACAGTTCTCCAATCAGAACTGGTCTCTTAACTCACCTCAAAAATTATTGCCTTTTTTTTCAGAGGAGGAAGGTCTAAGAGACAGCAAGGCAGCACTAAACTCACTCTCTATATGATACTGATATATCATAAACATATGATATTCCACCCCAGCCCCAAAGGTAGACACAACTCAAACACCTGAGCTCATGCAAGCCCAGTGAGCCATGGACCACATGTGATCTGACAAAGGAATGGTTATTATTCACATCAAATGGCTTTGAGTCAAACTAAGAGAACACATCATGACCTAAACCTCACCCTGCACAAGAACTCTCTACAAGGCTAAAGTATAAGAGAGAGGTTTGAGTATTTCTAGATAATCAAAAAATAAATTCCTTAACACTGTTATTAAGTGAAACACAGAAGCAAAATCCAGCTGATATTTTCATTGTCTGTACTGAGTAAAAGAACACCCTAAATAAGACCAAAAGCATAAACAACAGAAAGGAAAATGACATTAATTTTTTTTGTTTGAATAAGAAAATAAGAAGCAGATGAAGAGATGGACGGCTAGTGTCTTGTCATGAATCAAAGGGCACAGCTTTCTTTGTAAACTTCCTGTGACTCTTGATATTCCACAGAATGTGATTATCCTGAGTAACAGATGGCACACCACATACATAATTATTTTAACTAGCAATGAACAGGATGGGACATTTAAGAATGTTACTCAAAAACCTGTTCCCACTGCACTGCCAAAAATACTAAATATTTTTATTTAGTAAATTTAACAGAATTAATGTCTTCTCACCTGTGCTGCTGCCATTCCCTTTTTGTTTCTTTTTCTTTGCCAGCTGAATGGCTCTGTAGTCTGTTCTTGCAGATCCACTGCTCTCCTAGTTAAAAAAAAAATAAAGCCCAGGATGCAAGGTTTTTGGAATTAAGAACAAAACAAGACAATGAACACAGACTAATGAGTTCTCAGATGCAGTTATTTTCTATGCTGCAAACACTGAATTCTAGTTTCCCTCGATCTTCTGATTAGAGTTTCAATAAATTCCCTTTATCTATTCAATATCTGGAGTTCAACACAAGAAGTTAGCTCCACCTTTATAAATGTTCAGATTTTAAGAGTGTAAACATTTACTCTGTAATGTAAACAGAAAGTTAAGTCTGCAGTAACACAATGAAGCAGAAAGGGAAGAGTACTCAAAATAGGAATGAGGACTGAGATGAAAATGCTGCAGTTACTGTTACAGCCCAAATCTTTCCCTGGAACGAAATGAACAAGATGTAACATGTATTCTTGCAAAGTCCATTTCAGGTGGATGGCTGCTTATTTTGAAAGGTTCTTCCTGAACTGTCCCCACCAGAATTCCAGTATTTCTTAGGAGAACTTGTCACCGCACTGAATCTACTTGTGAAAACACACTATTCAACAAATCGTTCTACATCTTTCATCAAAAGACAGCCAAAATGCATGATCTGCAAAATCTGAAAGATCTCCCTGTAAGGTGTGAGCAGCCAGGGATACCCCCAAAGTCAGGCTGTCTCATCTAGGGGTAAAGTGAATACAGTTACTCCATACCAAAAATGAGCTGCCAGTCACTGTGCCAAGATCCGTTTCCTTCTGTGCACTGTAACTGCCTGGAGGGTTGGAGAACACAAACTGTGTCACTACTTTGCTGCCCTCCTGCTGACCAACCACATCTGAGCTGGGAAGAAAACTCCGTTCAGCTTTAGTTGGTGTCAGTAACTCAGGCACATTGGTGCTGCCGAGGCTGCTGGAAGGAGTCAAAGTGGCTGTGTCTATTGTTAAATTATTGCTGGATGTCAACCCATGCACATCCTGACTGGAATTCCTCACTGACAGAGATGCCAGCGAACCCAAGGCTTCAGCATTGACAGTCTGTACATCATCCAAATTTAAAGTGCTTTGCTGTAGAACTGTTGCACTGGTTCCCAGCAGGAGAGAACTGTCCAGGCTCTGGGGCATGTCACTGCTCGCCACCAGGATCAATGGATCAACTGCCTGGCTCAGGGAATTGTTACTGACAGGCAGGTTCCCTCCCAGCGTCGAGCCCACTGAAGCAACATCGATCGTGACGATTCCAGAGTTCACCAGCGCCATGTCCGTTGTAATTCCAGAATTGTTACTGGACACATTGGAAAACAGGGATACGAGGTCAATGTTGCTGAGATCACTCTGCCCCGGACTAGTGAGTTCACAGCTGGGGGTGAGGGAGCTGGTTGCTTCCAGCTGAGTTAGGAGATCTGAAAGAGAAGGGTTTGGTTACAAGACAGAGCTTTCACAGACAACAGGGAGAAAAAAAAGCTTAAAATTCTATAAAATTCTATGTTCTCAGCCTACTAAAACACTTCCCAACTTCCCTGAAAACAGATTTAAGGAAAAGCAGCCTACTGAAATAAGTTAATTCCTTTACTGAGAAGTGCCAGTTACAAAAGCACTTGCCACACAATAACACTAAGGCAGTACAGGCTAAGTACAGGTTCTGGAGGAGTGAAAGGGGTGAAAAGAGAAATCCTTTTAGTCCTTCCTCATATTTTACAAATGGCATGGAAAAGGACAAGCTCTACTTCATTGGAAACTGCTGCAATTTCTCACAATTTCAGAGGTCAAGCTCAAGTATCACCTTCTGATACTCGGAGATCCCACTGAAAATTTTACAGGAGGGTGGAACCAACTTCAGTCTCAGAGAAGATTCTGTCATTCGTATCAGTGAGACTCAAGATTTCAACACCAGTAATTACACATTATTAATTTCCCTTAATAAAACATTTAATTTTTCCACTTCACCCTCTGACAGCCAGAGACAAACACTTTACCTGAGCTGAAGTTATGCTGCTTGACCATGTGTGTCTTCATACTGTGTTTGGAAGTGAACAATTTATTACAGCTGGAAACAGGGCACCGAGTCTTTAACGAGTCCACATCCTGAAGATGTTTTTTGGAGTGAATATACAGACTACTTCGTGCTGAAAATTTTGCACAACAGCCTGCAAGAAGATATATAAAGCTTTGAAGTTTCAAATGCAATGAAGTTTAAATTTAATGTTCATATTTAATGTCTTAAAAAATCAGAGTATCCCCTACTTGCTATTTTGCAGCATCAGTGCATACACTCAGAGGAACCACAGGAAAGTAAACCTGTCAAAGGGTAGGACAGCTCAACAACCCATTTCTGACAACATGAAACTCTTAAGTCATTCAGTGTAAAGCACAACCTTTTCACACTATGGCATCTAAAATTCTTCATGACACCTGCTGGGAAACACCATCAAAATGGGAAACAATCATCAAGTAGAGCTGTTTTACTTTAAAAAACAAAATATTCCAGATCAGACCCAAAAATCTTTGCTCCTGGAGTCCCACTGAAGTGGTGAGGGTGGTCATGCTACAGTACGAAACAGAGTTTGCTCTGTCATTCCTAACTCTGGGAACCATCACTTGTTCAGTTACAATGTCTTCTGGTTAGTCAAACCCTGTCAGAAGACTCACTCTAAATTGTTCCAGTCCTGTACCAAGTACACATAACCTTTAGACAAAAATACACACCAGTTACCAGGAAACACATACAGGAGTGGAACAGTACCTTCTACTGGACACTCAAATGGTTTTGTACCAAGGTGAGTTATACTGTGGCCTTTCAAGTGTTCTGCTCTAGTGAAGGACTTCCCACAGCCTTCTACTGGGCACATGAATCTCCTGTCATCTTCATGTTTTCTACAAGGGAATGAAATTGCCATTGGCATGATTAAATCCACTACTGCTTAGCTACTGGAAGAGAAACAAAGACAAACAAACAGCCAGTGGCTTAGGACAGTATAATCAGAAAAAGCTTCCTTTACCTTTTATGCCTCAGAAGCTTGGACATGCTGGTGAAAGACCAGCCACAGCCTTCAAAGTCGCAGATAAAAGGTCTTTCACCTTGAATAAAAAATGTTACATTAACAATCTAATATAAAACCACATAATCCTACTAGAAAATATTAAAACCTGCTTAAGTTGAATTAATTTAAGACAAGACAACTCAACCAGCCTCTCCTACAATGCACTGCAGAATACTATCATGTCCCTTCCTCCTCATACAATCTGGGCTTTCTTTAACTCCAGGCTATTGCATCAGAGAGCACGGGTATCAGTCCACCTCATATCTTGAAGGTGTTTCAAAAACCAGTAACAGCATTATTCAAAACAGAAACACAGCTGAACTGTGTTTTCCCGTTTTCATGATCTGTCACTGTGTCTTGATTATAAGACTGTGAAGCGTGTGAAACTGGTTTCCATCACACCTATGAGCTTTAAGTGACACTTTAAAAAACCTCAAAACTGTAAAACGAGGAAAAGAGAGGACAGTAGAGGACACACCAGTGGCATGACAAGGCTGTATTTCAGCTTTGCAGTGGTCCTTTTGAGTCAGGAGTGCTTGCAAGAGCTGAAATTTATTTACTTGCTGTTCCAAACCTTGGCATATACATTCCACATGTTCTGAGTTTTTCAGCTGTTTGTTTGTATCAAGAATTTACGCAATGTTTTGAACATCTATGAACTTGGGAATAGAGCTGAGATAGTTTTTTTCTGGACAGAGTGCACAATGACAAAAGCCAAAGCTTTGCATGTCCTTAACTACTTTGCATATGCCAACTTGATTCAATGGACTTCCACCCCCAGAAGGCCAAGAATCAAATGCTTTTACTGACTCTAAATAACTCATGTCATCTTTCCTTTCAGTTTTTCCAGCACACTGAAGTCCACTTTCCACATACTATATATGGTATATATACTATACCATATACTTCCCCAGGTACAAGTCATCCCTGTGAATACCTGTGTGACTCCTCATGTGGATTTTCAGTCGGCAGGCCTTGTCATACTGCTTGTTACAGCCAGGGAATGAGCAGGAGAACTGCTCTTGCTCTCTTAAGTGGGCTCGATTGTGGGAGAATAATGCACTCACTGTGATAAACGTTCTCTCACAGCCTGGGGAGAAAAAGGAAACAGCACATCCGCTTGACAAAACTGAACCAGGAAAACTGCACTCTTTTCTCCGTCCCAACTTTTAGCGAGGTAGTTTCAGGATATTACATCGAGGAAAATTCAAAAAAAGGAACAGTGAAATCCTAACATTATTCCAAGGAATTAAAATTGTTTTGCCAAGGTAGGCAATCAAATAAAGCCTAGGTTAAGGCGCACCCACTGAAAGCTGGCGCCGTGTCTTGCGGTGTTTCACTGCACTAGCACAAAGTCGCAGGAGAAAAGGCACAGCATCCTCCAGCTCCCAAACTTTTCCTCTTGATAACTGAGGTGGCCTGGAGGAGGACCATCCTTGACACTCTAGGGTACCACGGAGGGGAAGGAGAGACGGCGGGGAGAAGAAGCGAGCCGAGCGCCGCACGGCCTCAGGGCAGGGATCCCAATTTCTGGAAGGGGAGGGAAGGGAGCCCAGCCCCAAAGGCGGCTTACCGGGGAAGTCGCAGCGGTAGGGCCGCTCGGGCTCCAGGTGGCTGCGGCGGCGGTGGGCGGCGAGGCGGGCGGCGCTGGGGAAGCGCTGCCCGCACGCCTCGCACTTGTGCGCCGCCTCCTGCTCGTGGGCGCGGCTGTGCGCCCGCAGGTTGTACACGGTGGTGAAGCGCTTGGCGCAGCCCGGCGCCGCGCAGGCGAACGGCCGCAGCTTGTCGTGCGAGTGCAGGTGCCGCCGCAGCTTGTAGGCCGTGGCGAAGGACCAGGCGCAGCCTGGCACGGGGCAGCCGAAGGGCCGCGCCGCCGCGCCCTGCCCGTCCTCGCCGCCACCATGCGCCGAGAGCCGGTGCAGCCGCAGCTGCTGCTTGCGGGGAAAGGCCTCTCCGCAGCGCGGCTCCGGGCAGGGGAAGGCCGGCGGCGAGCGCGG
>VZTE01001421.1:419939-525767 GCA_013397775.1 Eulacestoma nigropectus | reverse complement strand
GGCGGCGGCGCGGCGGGGCCGCCATGTTGCGCGGCGGGCCGGGCCCGGGCCGCCTCCGCGGCCGGCAGCCCCTGCGTTTCCATCTTGGGGGTCCCTGTAGCAGCGCCTGAAACCGGAGCCGCGGGGCGGGGCCGGCGCAGGCCGCAGCGGAAACCCGGAGCGCGGAGCGGGCGCGGCGCGGGCGGCTCAGGGGAAACCCGGAGAGCGGAGCGCCGGACGGGACGGAGCGGGGCTGCCCTGGGACAGGGCCGCCCGGGTGGGAATCACACAGCGGGGAGCGGCTCAGGCGACATCCAGCGTGACACCGCTGGGGTCATCTCAGGTCCTGGGGATTGTGCTGGTGTCCCTGTTAATGGCCAGGAAGAGTTACAGAATAAGTAGGATTGGAAGGGACCTCTGGAGATAACCCAGTCCAACCGCCCTGCCAAGGCAGGGTCACCCAGAGCAGAGAACACAGGAACACATCCAGGCGGGGTTTGAATGGCTCCAGAGAGACTTCACGCTCTCCCTGGGCAGCTGTTTCAGTGCTGTTCCACCCTCCATGTTGAGGTGAAACTTAGCGCATTTTAGTTTATGGCATTGCTCCTCGTCTTTTTGCTGGGCACCACTGAAAGGACTCTGGCACCATCCTCCTGACACCTGCCTTTGAGATTTATATGGATTTATATGGATCTCATTAATCCTTTTATATGGATTAATGAGATCCCCTCTGTTTTCTCTAGACTAAACAAGCCCTGCTCCCCTAGTCTCTCCTTATTAGAGGGATGTTCCAGACCCCACATCATCTTTGTGGCCCTCCACTGAACCCTCTCCAGTAGCTCCATGTCTTTCTCATACTGAGGAGCCCAGAACTGGACACAGCACCCCAGATGTGGCCTCACAAATAGAGGGGGAGGATCATGTCCCTGGACATGCTGTGCAGGAGCAATGCTAAGGGTGCAGCAATGCTCAGAGTGCTGAGAGAGGAAATACTTTAGCAGAACACCCTGTGTACCGTCAGTGGAAATATGAAAACAGTGCTATGCGCCAACCCTGGGCAATGCAAAGTCACTGTTCAAGCACAACCATGGCACGGCATCACCCAAGATAGACCAGCACCAAAAAAAAAAAAAAAATCCTACAAATTTAGCTATTGCATAATATTTTTTTTCTTTTCTCCTGGGCAAAGCTTTCTTTGGGAGAATGTTCAGCTGCCTTGTGGCTCTCCAACACTTGAGGAAAAGGTTAAATTATCGTGTATTTGCTATGGAAATTTACCAGCTCCCTGCTGCCGTGGGATTGGCGAGCAGTCCAGCAGATGGTGCTGTGATCCTTCTCCTCCTCAGATTATTCCTTCTTCCTGAGCATCAAACCTCCTACAGCAAGGATGTGAACTGCTGGCCAGGCACACTCAGCTCCAGGGAAGCTGGAGCTGTGGGGACACCCAGAGTTCCACTGGGCTGAGTGCCACTGGGTGTAGGTGTTCCCTGTCCGTGGTGGTCCCAGCCATCCCAATCTCCCTATGGAGGTCTTTGCAGTACCTTCCTTCATGTTCCTAGGAAAAGATAGGTCTGCCCCCGAGTTTATTGCTTAACACAAATGTGCATCCCTGGTTGAAGGATGTAAAACCTGCCACCAAGCTCTCACCTCTCTCTGCAACCACACACAAGGTTGTCAGGATAAGTGCATTTTAGGAAAGCATCAAGGTGCTAAGATTCACAGGAAGGATGCTTCAGCCTGGCAAGCTTGAGACTTCACTGCACTGCAGAAATTTACTGCTTGTACATCCCCTGCCCAGATCAGATCCAATGCAATGCCTACAGGTGGATGAGTTTAAAACTCTTCTCCCTGTCCTGGCTTTGTCCAGCAGTGAGGTCAGTTACCTAAAAATGCCATCAGCACCCCCACACAACAATAGCCTGTTCACAGTCTCAGCTTCTCTGCAAACAAGTAGAGGACAGATAAATCGAGGCTCAGCAGGGCTCAGAAAAGCAACTTATCCCTGGGGTTATTTATGGTTTCTGTGTGCTGGAAACCCCCTGCTATTTCATCCCTGACAGCAACAGGTTAGTGTTTCCCTGTGCCCTCCCAAAGGTATTGTAAACCTTAGCCAGTTCACATTTGTTAAGTGCTTGAGATATGCAGTTAAAAGACCAAAGAAGATTTAAACGTATACATATAACTGCATACTACGTCATTAAAATAAACACCAGTGAATAGTCATAAATAAGATCAACTGCTAGCCAGTTCACTGCCTTTCTGTATCCCTATTTCGCCTTAACTCACGCTACCTCGTTAATAGACTTCATCATCTGAATTTCAACTTGTAGCTCTTTATAGCACTCATACATGGGGGTTCTGTGTCTCCCTACAGGCAGTCCAAAGTTATGAACTCCCAGGGACTTGAGCAGCATTAAACATGGCTATACTGGTAAGGTTATGTCCCCTGGGCAATAAGGCTACTAGGACAAAAATAAGGTTCCTTTTGTGCCTGAGATGTGAACATGCTGGCAGGTACCCTGGTACTAAATAATACAAAGGCAAAGAATTCATAATAAATATTTCTTGAACATCTTGTCTGTGGTGTATTTTCAACTCAGAATTAAGATGAGCCTGTGGAACAGCTCTACATTCCTTGGTACAAGAAGAGCCAATATATTTTCTGGTTGTTCTTCTTGACAAAGCAAGAACCACCAGTGTTTTTGGGCTATGAAGATTAGAGTGGTTTCACACAATACCAATACACTAACTTTGGACCCAGTCCACTGTGATTATTAATAAGGTAATGCATAACATATGTCAAAGCAAAGGCTGTCAAATCTGCCTGACAACTACTCACATCTCAATCATATAAATGGGCAATTGGGCGGGTTTTTCCATAATGTAAAGCAATTCCTATCAACTGCAGATTGCACTTCACAGAAGGCTCAGTTTCAAGCAGATGCCAGACTCTAACTGTTCATCTGGAGATATACACAGTATGTGAACAGAGTAAAGAACTCATTTGTGATTCAAAATAAACAGTTCTCTTTTCTTAGCAGCAGAGGCAATGCAGAGCTGCAGTGTGTGCTCACCTGTGGGTACTGTGGGGTCTAGCAGGGGTAGAGTTTCACAATTCTGAGGACTCTGTGCTGTTCAAGACTGCAGCTCATCACATCCCCTCTGCAGCAGCACAGGCAGGTTTATGTGTGTAACACCCCTTTCCATTCCAAGAGGTAATGGATACAGTGCCAGGAGATTGAGTGACATTCCAGAGCAAGTCCACTGGAGGAAGAGACTGCTGGCGCTGTGTTCTTGTCAGAATGAAGCCCATGTGCTGTGCAAGGGCCATGCTTAGCATGAGACAGGATAGCTAAGAATTACTTTTGTACACACATTAATTTATGAATTATCAGGAATAAGTGACTGTTTTCTTGATTGGGGATTTTCTTCCATTTAATTTTCAGGGACAAAATTCACATTCCTTTCCCTATCATGAACAGTTTCTTTTGCAAACATTGTTCCAAATATGTTGGTGAAAAGACTGTTCCCGGCGGACCTGTCACAAACACAAACAGATTTGCCCCATTAATAAGTTAGAGAGGAAAAAAAGAACTCGCATGGAATGGACATTTGCAAAGCTTTTATCATTTGGCCAGAGAGCAAAACAAGGTATCAAGGAAGCAACTTCAAATATATCTGCAAGAGCAACATTGCACTTGGAGTACCACTAATGTTTCACGGCTTGCTCCAAGATGTTCTCATCCACCACCTTGTTAGGGAGAGTCACCCTCAGTGTACCATTTTCCTTCATTGCTTGGCAGATGGTTTCATAAGCAAAGGCATTCCCTGACCAGCAGCGCCTGGCAACCTGTCAGACAAGAGAACCGTGGGTGTAAAAATCAGACATTTCTCTTGCCACACCCACCTTGCACCATATTTGCACAAACACTGGCACTCAACTCGTGACAATAAATCTTTCAACCCTCTGCCAGTTTTTAGTTTCCCTTCTGATTTTGCAAGTAATTATTGTAATACTTCATTTTTATGAGTAGTATTTGGGTACACGTGATAGTTTTCCATGCATAACATTGGACAGATAAACACTGGTAGAGCCAGGTACCTTATAAACTTACAAAATTCCCTCACCAAAAATAATTGTGCACTCCATCCCAGCTCTGTAAAACTAGCATTTGCTTTAGATAACAGTATCATTTAAGCAGTCAATGCTTTTGTAGTGGGATAAATATTTAAAAAGGAAAATGTCACTTCAATGAAATGTTAATTCCCTTTCAACTATGAAATCAATGAGCCAAATTCTCTGCCAGCATGTAAGGATGAAACTCTACCAACAACTAGGGAAATCATAAACCCCTTTTCCATCAGCAAAATTCTGTGTTTTGATCTGTGTACAAGCAAGATTCCCCAGATTTAAAAAAAGAAAAATATTAAAGTGTACATATATGAGGTTTGCTTACTCCATTGGAAACATCCCAGCTGAGCATCATCTTAGCTCGTTCTTCAGCTTCCTTGGACCCATCCAAAACCAGGCCAAATCCCCCATTGATCACTTCACCCCTAAAAAAAAGAAAAAGAAATAAGCAAGAGAATGAAATAAAAATAATTCAAACAAATACCACAAAATTTACAAGAGTTAATTTGTTCAGTTGTACTGCAAGAAGAAGGATGAGAACACAGAAATGGTTCTGAGTAAGAGACCATCTTTTATACTTATGAAGAAAGAAAAAGGGTGTTTAGCAGGCAAAGGCCTAATTTCCTGACTTGCAGCAAACCTAGTCCACCTTTCTTGTGATGCCTAGCTAGCAGTCAGGATCTGCTCCAAGCAGGGATACCAAAATTTATGCTTGCTCTGTATTTCCTGAGTCCTGCACTCTGTACTTGCTCTAAAAACAGCTGGAGAAAGGTTAACAGATCTGATGGGCCAGAGATTTACCTGTCTCGGGGTGTTTTTAAAGGTTAAGCTCCTCATGTTCGCTACACTGCAGCCTGCCATAAAGCCAGGATTATGAGGATGACAGTGTACTTACAGCAGCAGGCAGATGGATCTATTTATATTCTCTCGGGACAATTGACAGAGCATAAGCATTTTATTAAAAAAGTGTTAACTACCACTTAATGCATATCTGCCTCAATCATTTCCAAAACAGTCATTCATTTTGTATGAGATACAGAGATGTTTAAAGACATCAGTGCCAACTTTTCAGGAAGCAGACTTACTGGCAGAAGAAGAACAGAAATATGTTAAAATGAACAGATTATTCTTTGGAGAAATAGCAGTATGGTTTTAAAGGACAGGGAAAACACGTAGAGCAAAACATCTTGTCTGACTTCAGAATCTGGCCTGCACGAGCTCCCATTCCATGGCATATGGTGAATAGTGGTGGATGCAGCTGGGAGATTAATCTGTTGCTGTAAATCTGTGAGGGTTCTGGCATTAGAGCTCAGCATCAGCAATACCTGAGGGACAGGGCATATCATACAACAGTACGTGGTGTGAGAGACTAATGGAAATTCCTGGAGGCAGGATTTTGTCCTCTGAGTTTTATAGTTAATAAAAGTTTACAAAATTTACATAGAACAACATCAGACATGCCCATTAATCAGATAGGAGTTGAGAGTCTTCCAGTTCAGGAAGGAATTGTTTCTTAATGTGTATTTTCCAGCAGTAACTTGAGCTTCTGAGGAAACGGAATTGAGGCTAAACTGGAGCCTCACAGACCTGAGATCTACTTCCTGAAACTACAACTCAGGTTTTCTCATTTTCAATGGAACGTTTTTACTCATGTGATGTTAATTCCCTTTCTACTACTTACATGCATGACCTGTGTGCTAAGCAAGACCCTGTCACAGAGCTCAGCAAGGAACTCAGGGCTCCAGATCTCACTATCGCAGTACCATTCTCTGAATTTCCTCCACTTTTCCATTATTAGATATGTCACTATTACAAATGCATTTTCTATTGAAAGGCACAGTTTTCTTGAAAGTGACAGCTCACTTACAGCAGAACATCACTGAATAAATTAGTTTTTTTGACTGGAAAAATTGAAACAAAGTCATGTTTTCAATTGAGATGTTTGAATATTGTAAGATCTGAGTCTTCAAAATAAAATTATCCTTTTTGATTGACACTGTCAACTCTTTTCAGCCTGGAATTTAATTCCCAGTGTTTTTACTGTGTGAAGTCTTTCACTAGTTCTGCTCTTAGTCTCATCTGGGGATGAATACAAACAGTCAAACATCTGTATTTCTTGCAAATTCTACTTTTTGAATAGCTCATGTTCTTACTGTCGTCTCCAAAAGAGGGGAGCAGACTGGATGACAACAAATGTAATTATGCCAGGGCCAGTTACTCCACCATACTCTGCTGCTCCTGTGTACAGAGACCAAGGAACAGAGCACCACTCTTTACTGTGAGAGTTCAAAGCCACAGAAACCCAGACCTCTGGACCAGTGTCTTCTAAAGATATTCCATATTAGAAGATGATGTTCTTTCAGTGCCAAAATTTCCCTCTGTCCACAGTATCCCAAAGAACATCCTTTGAAGCTTAGGCATGAACAATGAGCATCTGATCTACTTGCACTCTGTAAATTTAAAGCCTTTCAATCAATTTCCATGGAGTTACTCCAGTGCAAATCAGAATCACTCACCAGAATCTGTTCTACTGTCTAAAATCACTCCTACATTAAATGCCAGTGTTTGTTATGATGGAATTTCTAGCAAAACTTCTCACTTTTAAAGGGGAGCTCTCTGCCTTCATTAGCATTGGGTCACATTTTCAGGTAATTAAAGAAACCTGTGGCATTTTGACCTAAGCTACTCCTATAATTTCCAGATGTCTCCTTCTAAGATGATCAAAGAAAACAAGGCCTCTCTCACAATCAAGATGTCACACTGTCACCAGTGCAGATCGATTCTTAAATTGCTTCTGCCTTTTTGTTATTACAGGTTATCCAGGCTCTGTGCTAATATACATTCTCGTGCTAACAAACAGGCAGCAAAAAATTAATAACGATCATTTGCTGTAATTATAGTCAAGACTATGTTAATCTTAAGTCTCCAAGAGTACATGTGATGCAGATTCCAGCTAAATAAATATTAATCCTACTTTTCCTGTTTGTCCCACAAGGCTATAACAGAAAATAGAGCATGTAAAAGGCACTTCTGCAGTCTCAAAGGGAATACACAGCAGATCTGTCAGCAGTTCCAGGCAAGCCCAGCCTCTGCAGAGAGGACTGGCAGCTAAACACGGTGCAATTACCCATTTCTGAACTCCTTGGGCAGAACCTTGCCAATGACAGCTGGATTTCTCTCTAATCACATGTATTTTTGTTTATAAATATATATAAACTTCCACTTGCACTTTCACATTTCCAAATCAGCTGATGACAAGAAGAGTTTGTCAAGCATGTGAAGATTTCTTTACGGCAAAGTCAGGTGGCTTTTTAGTGCTCCAGAGAAAAAGAAAAACAGGGTCAAAAACTTAAAGGCATCTATCTCTTCCAGGCAAAGAGAGCAATTTTTTATGGCTGGGAGTTGTTTTTCTTCTTTTGCCACCTTTAAATTATTCCTCTCTCTACTCAGAAGGCAAAGGAGTGCAGCCCTTTCACCAGGCGGGGTGGTG
This sequence comes from Eulacestoma nigropectus, assembly GCA_013397775.1. Taxonomy (NCBI): domain Eukaryota; kingdom Metazoa; phylum Chordata; class Aves; order Passeriformes; genus Eulacestoma; species Eulacestoma nigropectus. The sequence goes on along the minus strand of VZTE01001421.1, from coordinate 518,166 downwards.
CCACATTAGTTAAGCCAAGCAGAACCACTTCTCTGGCCTGGCTTTGGGGGCTCTCCAGGCCAGGGCACTTAATGACATGACATGGTCACCACAGCTGAGCCTCAGCATGGTGGCTTGTTAAGGATCAGCAGAGGCACACCTAATTTTCAGGCTCTGCATTCTTCACTGATGCACAGTAATTTAATCACAGAGGGCTATGACTGCTCCGAGAACAAGGTGAGCAGATACTGTTCTGCAATGACAAGCCCCCAAGCAGCCATAAGAAATGACAAAAAGGAGAACCAAATCCTGTTTTTCCAGAGATATTTTGATTTCAGTGAATAGCCACACACTAATTTTCTGATGCATTACATAAATTACAGCATAAATCTGCTCTGCCTTGTGGCAAAGTTTCTTTTAATGATTTAACTCCACTTACGAAACAACTAAAACAGTATAATTGAAATTGCAGCGTGGTCAGGGCCAGTTTTCCAGAACTAAGGGCAGTCTTACCATTCAGCAAAAGCTGTCTTTGAATGGCACAGAGGGCTAAACGTGTCCTGGAAGGATTGGCCTTAGAGAGACCAGAAAGGAATAGGATCATTTGTATCCTTTGAATTAAGCATCTTCAATGCACAGCACATTCATAGCATAAGCAAATATTTTAGCAATTCTAATAATTATAATTATCATAAAAATATCCCAAATACTTTGCACAACACGTTGTGAAAAGTGGTCTTCTTTGCTTGTATTTCCTGAGCAGATATTTTAAAAGGTTAAATTCAGCTGAGGAAATTCAGACAGAATTTGTCTGCTGCTACCTCTGGAGCCTCAGACTGAGATGACCAGAGTAGGGAGACATTCTGGTATGTGTTTTCCATTCAGAATTATGGAAATTGTGAATGAAATCATGGCTGTGGGTCCTTATCACTGAAATCAGCAAAACCTTCATTCCATGTGCTTAAGCCCTCAGAAAGCTTTCTTTTCCCATCATTAAGTTCTGCTCTCATGCACTCTTCTATGCAGTAGTTATGTCACTGAAATCAAAGGAATTAAGAGTACAGCAAGGGAGGTCTTCAGCTGACCTAAAGGGATATTTTCTAGATTCAGCTCATCCAGATTAATAGCAATTAATTATCATAAAATGTCTCAAGGATGACATCTGCTACAAATTCTTTGGCTTGCTGTTTTTGACATATTCCAGCACTGTTTGAAACAGGGAAGTATAAGGGTTTACCACAGTGTTTAACAGAGGGTTGTGCCTCTCTTGACTGCTGATACCACCAAATGAAGACATGACTGTAAAATGGGAGAGGGTTTGCTGGAATATGCTGGAAAGAACAAACCAGAACTAAAGACTGCAGTGTGGCCAGGCTTTCCTACTTGCTACACCTCTGCCAATCCAGGTAGCCTTTCAGTGGTATATGGAGGAGATTAGTTTCCATCTCCACTTAGAATATTTCTTCCATTCTGCTTTTCAGTTTAGGCATGTCTCTTAGTTCTACATGTCATATGAGGGAGGTGTTCGATTCAGTCCTTACTTGGCTGTGGTCTTTAATGCTACCAGGCATGTGCAGGGAGAAAAATACTGTGGGGTTTACTGGCACCTTAGCTGGTTTGTCTCAATAACCCCTCATGGCACTTCAGCACAGGAACATTTATATTGGGGTCCTAAGGTCACAGGTTTAAATACAGCCTAAGAGGAGACCTAAACATAATCCATCCACTAACACTCTGGCTATGCATGTGTGAAGACAATGCTGGAAGCAGGATCTGTTCAAAAAGACCACAGCAGACTGTCGTTGTTCATCAAATTAAGTTCTTCAAACTGTGCTGTGGCCAGTGTTCAAAACACTTTTTCTGGACATATGAGCATTAATTAGAAAAAGTCTCATACAACACCATACTTTGCTTTATAATTTGTCCCTTCAGTCCCTGATTCCAAACCCATCCTTTCCCACCATCATGACATTGTTCTCCTCCAGTACTGCACGTCTGTTCAGCAGTTCCTGTCTCTCCTCCCCACACACATACACAGCAGCAGGAACAGGATTCAGAGCCCAGCTTTAGAAACACAAGCAAGCTCTTACCAGCCAACTCCACCCCCGTTGTGCAGCGCGACCCACGTGGCTCCTCTGAACGAGTCTCCCACGAAGTTCTGCACTGCCATGTCTGGGAGGAGAACAAAGGTGTTACTCATGGGCTACGTTCATTTTTGTGTTGTGCTGCTCCCTCCTTCCACTGACACCCTCACTGGGGCTGTGTGAAGGCAAGGTTGGAGGCAGGTTTTACTCACAGCTTCTCTCACAGATAGACACTGAGCATCTCATTCCTGGGAGGAACAGGCAAGGGAGATTTGTCTCCCACTCTCTGCCCTGACTTTGGAGGAAACAAATGCCAGTTTCACACTGTGGTTTATGCACATTGATTCCTGCATTTGTGCTCCAACACAGGCAGCTGAAGGACCTACCACTCTTCAGCTCTGAGATGCTTCTTCAGGGTGGAGAGAAATGCAATCCACTCCTTTGGGATACCTCAGTCATGGAAGAACAGGCTGGACACATCCATGTGTACGCATTCAAAATGAGCAGGACACCTGGAACACTACACACCTTGCAGTTCTCAGAAGTCTGAAATATTTTCAGATCAGAGTGCAGAGTTACTTCTGCCCTGTGCAGAAAGCCAGCCTAAAGCTAAGGAGTTGCATTTTGGGGACAAAGTTGGGATGAAAATGATATCCACCCCAATTTTCTGAACATGTGGGAATTTTACTGTGAACAGGAACTGCTGAAACCTCTAAGGTTTGTCTATAAAAACCCCCAAAGAAACATAATTTAGCAAACAAATATAATTTGATTAATGCATGATTTCCACTTAATTGTTCACTAGAATTTTATATACTCACTACAAGTTATACTAAAGCATATACCCAGAGTTGGAAAGAGGTACACACAGAGGATAAGAGTAAAATTTACTGAAAACATTTGTCCAGATTTAATTCAGAAAAGATTCAATACATAATCTGCCATATTTTTAACAGGAAAAATAAGAGAAAAACAACAATATCCCCACCAGCCACATCTGCAGACCCACAGTTATGTGTCTGATGGAAAAATGAGTTAATTGAGTGCTAATCTATGTTAAACCCTGTCAAAAGCTCCATTATGGCATCTTTTATCTGACATTGTCACTTTAATGACGCAATTATCATAATTACAGTGCTGTTGAGATTGAATAGGAGAGATCTAAATCACCATATTCTATAATGTACAGATTTTCTCCTCAGCCACTGGCCTGATAAGAGTGGAGGTTGGACAAGGAGTGAACTAACAATGCAATAACTTGCTGCTCCTTGGTTTTGATAAAGGCCATTGGCTGCAAATGTCTGTGCTGAAATACACTTCAGCAATGACCCATCAGGCTGAGGTACTTTAAAACAAAGTGAGACAAACCAACATTCTGGAAAAGTCCTGTGTGTTAAAGAGGAGCAAATTTCACCCAAACCAGCTCAAAAGTTGTGTTAAAACAACAGGATAGAAGGGAGAGAAGAAGACCTAAGATTTTCTTTTGTTGTCTCCAGAGGCTCATCTGGTAAAACAGATTTAGGCCTGGTTTTAAAGACTGGTGATATTAGTGGCTAACAGGCTTTAGATAAGCCCTTGGAGAAGGCAAATAGATCATGTAAACCACAAAATGCAAAGAAAACCACAAAGCATGAAGAACAATGGGGTTTAGCAAGCCTTGTTTCTATTGCCCTCTTCTGAGGGCATTGCCTGATGATTACTTATATCGCTAAGATGGAGACATTACTTTGGATTTCTGTTCTCTCTGCAGCTGCACCATTTCCTCTCAGCTTGTCAGAAACAAACATTATTCAAGGCATCTATCCATTTGGCCTATTAGAACTCACCAAGACACTCAAAAAGTGTTGAAGTGGGACTGATGGACACAGTTAAAAGAGTCATTTCACTAGGAAATCCAGTTAAGATAAAAGGGAACTTTCCTCCTTAAAACTGAGCCATAATTTGGTCCTATTATGAATTCTCATAATGGAAGTAATTCAATATGCTCAGCTTCCTCTATCATAATTTCTCCTTCTACAGCAGCAGATCCTCCAATCTCACACCTCTTTGTGATTGTCAGTTCATGACATACAGAAACACTACTGGGCTGAAGCTATTACCATAATTTCCACTTTACAGATGGAAAATTGAGGAAGATTTAGGGTTAAAAAGTGCTTAGCGCTTCATTCATTTTTTCAGGTCTCCAACTTGATATTTCTTGGGTTTATTTCTCTAAAGGATTGTTTCACAAACTGATAGCAGAGTCTGGTTAGCTCAGGTCGGATGTGCAGAATTAAAGGCTCCTTCTGTAGAGCAAATCTACATGACTTGCCCACAGTCACACTTTAAGTGGGCAGCAAGGCTTGGCATCTAATCCAGAAGGCCTGGCTTTTATTCTTATGCCTTTACTATCAATGTTCCCTTATGACCAAAAAAGTTCCTTTCAGAAACTCCAGACTGTTTTCTTGAGTCCTCGGGCAATGGAATGAAAACAGCTGTGAACCTCTTAGCTTTAAGCAAAATACTATTATAGACTTGATTGGAATCTTGTGGATTTCAAGTAAATACAGCTGTAATCAGATCACCTGTTTGAAACAGTGAGATTCAAAATTAAAATCAAACAGAAGATACAATCCTCTGAGACTGCTCTCCATTTGCACTCAGATACATCTGGTGCATTTTCATGGAATTTCCAGCAGTGTTCAGGACCTCTCCTGTGTAATCAGCTCCACATTCGTATCTGTATCACTATTAAATCCCACAAAGCTTCTCAGGAAATCTGATTAATTGGGATTAAAGGGTGTTTTTTAAACAAAAACATTTAAGAAATGTTGCATAAAAAAGCTATTTCTGTTTTAAAGCCATTTCCTTGCTGGCCCAGGCAGACAAGCCTCAGCTGTTCCACTGACCTGCACAAAAGGCTGATCCATCGTAAATGTTTGACGTTTCTCTGAAAGGGCTGTCAGTCCCACTCACATCGTGGTGATCTCTGCTGAGGACTACAGGAGCCTGGAAAAAGCCAAGGACAAGACAGTGGAATTTTTCATGGATTGACACAGCTACTGAGGACCATTATCTGCTCAATTCACTTCTGTCTTAAGTCTCAGTATTTGGGGCCCTACTAAGTAGTTACAGTCCCTGCTTTGTGCTCTCAGCAAATCACAAAATGATATGTTGTGCTTGTCAGTGCCTGAACAGAAAATAAGGCAGTCTCATCACGAAACAAAATTTCAGAGAGTTTCTAAACCCACCTCTCTCCTGTGACAGAGCACAATACTGGTTGCAGGCAGAGAGGACTGAGCTCTAACACACACTGGGCCCATGTAAATGACAGGCATTTCTGCTCTCACTGGTTGAAGCTTTCTCCTTTCCTACCTGCCACCCCAGTCTGATATTAAAAGAGACAAACCTTAATCTTTCTTTCAGAAATGGCTCGATTAATAGCCACAGCTATAGACACACGACCCTTCTGATCAGAATATAAGATTCTGGCTTGAGAGCCAACAACCTGGAAGAGAAAAATGACAGAGGGATAAGGGTCTCGGCAACTGGCTTATCTTCAGGTCCCAGATGAATGGAGTCATAGGAGTGACTCCTTTCCTTCTATAGAAGAAAGTACAGATGATTTTCTTCACCAACATCCAGCTTCCAGAAAAAAAATTTAAATCCCTCTTTGAACTTAGTTTTATCTCCACTCACACAATCCATGAGATGTATTTCTGTATTCAGCTACTACTGTCCAGTAAATTCCACTTTTTAACTCAACCTGATTGCTAGGCTATAATCCCCCTATCAACAAATCCCTTACCAACAGCTGAGAAGCAGAGGTTTGGAACTGGTGATGGTGGGCTGGAAGAGAAGAGAAATATGGCAAAGAACATCTGTCCTGCACAGCTCTGCTGTGCTTCCAGATTAGGAGAGCACAAATGAGCTCTACAGCATCACTTGGCTTCACAAGGAGAGCCTGCCTGAAAAGGAAAACAAAGGATGATCCACTGGTGTCCTGCTTCCCACGGTGCAGAAGGATGGCAGCTCTTCAGCTCTATCACCTGTTTTGGAAAGGGTTCTGGGAACTGCAGGTGTGAAGAGGTTGGTCCACAGCAATGCCAAGAGGGATATTTTGAATAGCACTGTGAAAGAAAGGTGGTTACAACTGAGATGGAGGGTGAATCACAGATATGTTTCACTCCAGATACAAGAGTAGATATTGCTGGATTATTTTAGCATTTCCACATGAGGAAGTGAAAGGAAAGAGCTGCTTCAGCTCAACCTAAAATCCTGCTGTGGAGAGAGGGGTTTCCATTGTCAGCCCTGAAAGCTACAGACTGTGTTTTCATTCCCGCCCATTCCTGCTTTTCACCCCAGCATTCAAGAACTGCATTCAGGACCAGGAGCAGCCACATCTGCTGCAGGAGGTTGTGCACTTACCAGGCTGTGCCTGCTGGCTTCCCGAATCCAGCGGATGTTGTCATGGTACTGCTGCTTCACAGATGTGCTCACTCGCAAGAGAAAACAAGAAAAAATACAGTTTGAAAATTAATGCTATATGTTCTAAATTTACTTTAATTCATCTGGCAGCACTAGGGAGTCACATTCTACTCTCAGACACAAGCACGCATATAGGAAATGCTGTATAGAGTCCTCTGTGCAGCTGATGCAGAAACTGCAGCATTATATTTAGAGAAAGGTACAAGATGCCACTCAGGGGACAGCTGGGATGGTAAGTCCCATTTGGATCTTCAGCAAACTAAATTAAACCTTGAAATATGGTTTACATGTACTGTCCATTTTTGGTCACCTGTTTTACTGCCTACTAAATGCCAATCTATTTCCAGGCCTTTGCTAAATTAGCAATTTTATCAAACTCCGTGACATTGGGTACTGCAATCCAGTATTGCACCTCATAATGAATAACTCCTTTGAGGCAGCCAGCAGAAATTCTCAAAAGCAGCTTGCAACACACACTTGAGGATAAGTTACACCAATGGACACCAGATCTGGAATACAGATTTACAGCACAGCAGTTATTCTGTACTACATGGTCCTTGGATGTTTTCATACTAAGATAAAACTGAGGTCTTTTATCCAACAAAGAGATTTGTTGCCTCACATTTCTGTGGAGCAAAAACTGCACAGGAAAATGTGTCATGCAGTAGTTACTTTATGTGTAAATCCACCCTACACCTTGTTTAGATGTATTTGTTATCTAAGAAGGCAATTATATATAATAGGTTAGCATTCTCCAGCTTCTCCTTTCATGTATATCTGTGTCATTCCATCTCAATCAGCCAAAATAAAAAGGAATAAGAATAAAGATATTTCAAGTGAAAGACAGTGAAATATGGCACATATCACTCAGATACACGGTGACCTCAGCACAATCAGCTGCCTCCAAAGGCACAGCACCATCTGTACTGAATGAGTCACAAAAGGGAGAGGGGGTAAGGAATGGGACAGAAGTATTGTCTTACTATCCTCATTTAGGGGGTTTTACAGCTCAGTTGGGGCTACAGTGGCTGAAGGAGTTACTGTCTGTAAGCTCTTTTTCTGTGGGCTAAGCTGTGTCACATTACCTTGCCCTGAGAGTCACACTCAGCTACCAGGGCTCATCTGGCCTGTGACAACAGGCTGAGCCACAGTGACCTGTTCATGCATTGGAACTTCAAGTCAATCATCTCTGCAGATGCCAAGACAGCATGTTCTCCGCTACTTTCCAGCTCTCACCCCTTTTCACCTCAAATTATAATGTACAGATAACATATGTTTCAAAGTCAAACTGGAGAAACTGCACACTGCTAACTCGAAATTGTCCCTGAGAAGAGTGTTTGAACTACTGCTTCTGCACTAGGCAGTATGACAGCAGTCATGCAGGGTAAAACTAGAAAAAGTAAAGAGGAGAATGTAAGAAACTCATGTTGAACCTGTCTTAAACACATTGTTAAAAGGAAATGTAAAATATGCTCATTCCTGCAGAGGCAGGCCTTCCATATCGAGAGCTTTAATGATCCTAAAAAGACCTGTCAGTGCTTGAGGGGTTGGTTCCAAGTGATAGTTCTAAACTCTGCAATGAGGATTAACATGTCAGCACTTCATTTTGCAGGGAGTGAAAGATGAAACAGCTGCTAGTGCTGTCCTAATAGGATTGTGCTGCCACTCAGAAGCTTTAAGGAAGCAGGCTCTAGAAGGTAATGGGAAATGTTCACTTAGGTTACTATAGATATGTAATGGGAGTTTATTGGAATTTCTCTAAAAAAACCCAACAAAACAAAAAACCAGAGGACGGGTTCCTTTCTATCACTTTTATAAGCTATATCAGAGAATACTTACCATATTTTATACTTCACAGTGCACAGACTTACAGAAAAGATCTTACTGTCTAAGTTCTACAGAACATACTCAGAAGAGAAGCCAGATGAGAATACTAGCTACAAGGACCTATCTCAACACAGCACATCTGTCCCTTCCAGTCAGCTCCAATAAACAGCTGGATTTCATCAGTTATCCCTGGGGAAGTGAGGAACCCTCCCTTTTATTTAGTTTTATTTCCTGCAATTGAAAAAAATCTCACCATTTTTTAAAGGAAGACTTTAACTTTAGAATAACTCCATGTATCTCATTTGCTAAACTGCTGCCTCCACCTTCCCACCCCAACAGGAATGTGTTTTGAAGTCAGGCAAGCAACTTGATTGCTTCTGGTATTTCATAGGCCCTTGTACACATCTAGGGTTTAAAATATACTGGAAAGCATTGTGTACTCAGAGAAATTGTCCCAAGGAACACAGAGACTGGTTCCCTTAGAGAGATTTTCATTGTTGTGCATCAGCTCAGCCTTCAAACTACCACAGAGGTCCTAAATCCAAGTTACACCCCAATCATCAGTGCTGCTTCTGTCCTGCAAAGGCCATCTTAAAAGCTCAGGTACCTTGGAAGTAGAAGCAGATAATAAAACTACATAAATCTCCCAAACTCCGGAAGAAATTAATCTCCACAAAAGAAGAAGAATGGTTAACACTGGACTAAAGGCCAAGTTGAATGTTTAGACTTGGAATGCAAGAGAGTTCAGCTCTGTGGAGTTTTCACTCAGTTTTTAGAACAGGTTCTTTCATAAATTTCAAAGGTAGGCTCAGATTTCAGATGTATATGTGTGTGAGGATATCCAGACCCTAAAACTTGGTCCAAACCCAGGCCTCATAGAACGTGGACAGCAAGTGCATTATTCAAGAATACGTATGCTTGAATGGCTGTTTATTTTCTGGCTAAATTCTGTTTTATTTTATTTTTTTATATGTCTTTTTTTTCCATTTAAATTAAGAATATACAAGCAATAGTTCAATGCTTGTTGTGTGTGCAGGAGACTTCTCTCCCCAGCTTTACATTACGTCTATATAAACACCCACACACTCTTGTTCACACAGTCACTGGTTCATTTCCCAGTCTTGCAATGCAAACCATCCAAAGGTCATACAATGGTTCAGTCCTGAGAGAAAATTTCTGGAGGCTGCAGTACACGGCAGAAAAATTACTGCAGATTTCTGAAGACAGATCCAGCAGTGTAGTAATGGATTTCACTCTCCCTTCAAGAAAGCCAAGGGACCAGGTTTAAAACCATGAAAGTTTCGATACCCACAGAACAGAGTAGGCACTTCTGGGTTATTGCATTAAACACACCTCATGCTTTAGTGCTATTTCTTGAAAATGATTCCTACGGAAACATCAGGAGAATAGACAGAACCAAGGACATTCCAGGGTCAGATCCACTCTACCAATAATTCACCTCTTGGGAGGAAAAGAAGGCTGGAAACCAGCCTTACATTATAGGAAGACAAGAGTAGTTTTATTCCAAAGGAGAGACATCTGAACATGGTATATCCTTTTCAGAAATGCCACCCAAGATCCTCCCAGTGCTCATTGTTCCAGAACAAACAGGAGAGCATTCAAAATTTTCACACTTCTATTTGTATTTCAATGTCTTTCATAAAAAAAGCAACAAATATTTCAATATTACTGGGGAAAAAAATTATTATGCTCTCCTTCTCAAAATATGCTTTGGATTTCTGATCCATTTTCTTTTGATCTGGAGTAATTCCTCAGAATTCAAAGATTCTTTTTTTGATTCTGGAAAGCACAAACCTTGGCACTCAAAATAGAAGAGCTGAGGACTTCAGTGCTTGGGGACACTTGGGGACAGTGACAAGTCTTTGAGCCTGCTGTCTGGTAACTGCAAAGGTAGACAAAGGGAAAGGAGCAAGGCCTTCCCCTACAACCTGGGAGATCAGGATTAATGTTTACTGGCACAAAATTAGCTTTGTCTCAGTTCCTGTTCATAAGCAGGGGATATCAGTAACAGCCCAGTTTCAGAGATGTGGAGGAGTGGAAGAGTGCAATTCCTAGATCCTAGAGTAGCACACAGAGCCATGCAGGTATTCCAGACTGGTTCCACCAGTCAGTAGAAATAGTTGTCAATCTATTAACAAATGACAAAAAAGATGTCAAAATTGTAATCACAAAAAAATGACACTGGATGGAGCACCACACCCAGGAAACCTAGGTTTCCTGCCACTGATCTCCTTGCTAACCTCTTGAAAGCCTCCCTAGATTTTCATGCCTCATTCACCTGTGAGACAAGGGCAAAGCAATTTGACTCCTTAAATTACTCTTGGAAACCTGATGGTGAAAGATACCGATTGCCCTAAAGTTTCAAGGTGACAAAGTTTAAAAACACCTGTAACAAATTAAAAGAAAGGCTCTTAGCCAAAATTGCTTTAGGGTCAACATCCATGGTGTTTTTATGTTTTACCTACAGGCTACACTCCTTACAGGAGTTTGGACAACAACAAGACTTCGTGCCTACATGGAACCTGGAAGAGCCACCTTTCCTTGTTTCCAGCCAAAAGGTAACACACATTTGAATTCTGGGTTTCCTTTTCTCTCCAAAAGCCCCCCGCAGTGAGGGGAGCACGAGATGATGTCTTACCTCCCTGACATATGGAGTCTTCCAGCACTGACATGGCAATGGAGTCAGTCGTAGCAAGGTCCTGTGGGTCACCTGAGGTACAAACCCAGCGGAATGGCCCAAATCCCAGGGAAAAAATGTCCCTGGGAAGAGAACATGTTTCATTAAGAGATAGTTGAAATTCTTTCCTTATTTATCCTGGCTGCTAGCAGTGCTTTTCTTTCATTAGCTGGAGACAGAAGAATTTGAAACATTTTCAATGAACTAATCTAAACAGAAGCATCAAGGACTATTAATTGAGAAATTAAACAGTGCTGTTTCATGCAGCCATCCACTGGTATATAAAAGTATAGTCAGGCCAGAATTTTGATTGTCATGTTGGACAGTTCAATCAAGTGCATCATCAGATGAATTGCATCTTTTCTTCTGTTTCATCAAATATACTCTCCCTGCTGCCTAGTCTTTGTGTCCTTAACCCAGGCTAACCCTGAGTGCATCTACACTGTCAGACAAGTGCAGGTTCTGACCGAGTGCCCGAGTCCAGACTCATTTGCTGTCCACATTGTTTATGTACAATAGTGAAACACGCTTCACTTGAGGGCCGGAAGAAAAGATCTAATCTGGTTGGGGCCTTACTCTATGTTCAGGCTCTTATTCACATGGCATAGGCAAGCTAAGCATGAGTCAGAGGAAAAATGAGTTATAAATCCAGTCCCTCAACAGATCTCCTGAGCTCAGCTGTTTCTACAAGCAGCATGTACAGTGTGGGTAAGAGGCACAGCTGGTCACATGGGCAGAAGAGTGTCCTGTTTCCATCATACTTTTAACTTCAGTGCAGATATAAGGCTTGGATTATTTAGAATTCAACTCCACTGCTCTGAAGAGGCAAGCTTTTAGCACCTAGAAGTGAAGTTGCCTCTAGTTACAGTTTGAGTCTGTGACCTGGCTCTTCTTGAGCAGAACTGCTTAAAGAAAATTCATGCAAAGACAGAATGCAGCTGTTCATGTAAAGGAGTGAAGAGTGTTGATTTGACAATGGTTTAGCCTCCACTAACTCTGGCATAACACCTGTGAGATCAATTTTCTTACTGCTGCTGCCTCCTTTCGATCATTTACAGTGCACTGTCAATTTGCACTAATCTCTGAACAGAGAGAGTCACAAGGTACTTGAGAGCATATTCCCAACTCTGCCCAACATACCCCATGATGTGCTGAACATAGGAAGGATATCGAAATTCTGTTTTATATGCTCCTTTTTTTGCAACATCAGCACCTATAAAAGAATTTTAATGGTCAGTCACTTGATGAAGGAAAACTATAAAATGCAAAACCAGACTGCACACAAGTTCCTATGAAGGCTGTACCTCAGCCAGGGAGGGTCAGGGGTCTCAAAGAACAAGAGAGAAAGAAAGACTGAAGAGTTATAATTACAGTGGCCAACCCTATCCCACTTAACATACACAGGTGAGAAGATGCATGCAGGATTGTCCTTGTTTCCACCTACAACTCCAGGATCTACTCACCAGCTCTCTGAGCTTCCAAGAGAAAAGCATTGCCATAATCCCAGAAAAACATGCCCTTATCGGCTAGTTTGTTAATAGCAGCCACATGCCTCTTCAGACTGAAATAAAAGGAAACATTTATTCTTGAGGTTGATGAAATATAAAAAAAGAATATCATTAACTAGCCAAAGACATGGGAGTAGGAGGAGACAGAGGGAAGGGAAAGACCCCAGATAAATTCAGACATAAACCCACAAGACATCAAATGAGATGCTTTCAGACTCTATAGCACCTGTTATCCCCAAATCTTGAAGTGATTTACAGTCATTGAGGAAACTTCACTAAATAGCAAAGAGATGGTGTCACATCTTTCAGCCAAGAAACACAGCCAGCTCTGGGGATGGAAGCTCATAAAAACCAGCATGCACAAAACTGCAGAACAGTTTAAGTAGTTCACAAAGTAAGGAGAGAAAAATCTGAAAATGGCTAAACACCACTGTTCTGGCCTCTTCCTTGGCCCAAACTGCCCAATTTGCCCTTTCTTTCCTGTAGTGAATCATACCTTGAGACTGCATCACTTGCAGAGCAACTAAACTTAAAGGTTAGAGAGATGTATTGTCAAAACCTTTACCTCTCTTGTACCAGTGTCCGGAACTTCCCTGGGTTGGTGGAGAGGAGCTGCTTTCCCTCCTCAAAGTTGAGCTGCACTGGGTAGTAGCCCCCGTTGAATGGGTTGTGACAGGAAGTTTGGTCAGATCCCAGGTCAACCAGCAGCTCTCCTGTTGTGTCCAGCTCATACACCAACCTCTCCCTAGGGAAGACAGCAAATGGAACACAAGGATGAAGATCCCGCTTTTGACAGCACTTTTTCATGAGCATCTAGAGTAATGTACACATCACTATAGTTAATGTCTCTTCCAAGTTTGGGAACTAATTCCAGATTGACCAAAAAAGCCAGAGCATTAATGTATCCATTATCCACTCATACTACTTACCACAGATCCACCACATTCCCATGGTAACCCAAACTGAGGGCAATTTTATTCTTTCTTGCTTCTCTAGAAAATAGTAAAAAGATTGGTTGAAGAAAATGTACCTCATTCTGTCTTGAAATGTACAAATCACACACAGAATCAAACCCAGCAAAAAAAGCCTATATGTTGTTTTCAACACTTATCTCGGACACAGATCTTTCAATATTTACATAATTGTTAATCACTGATTCCATGAAGCTTGAGTGATGCTGCAAGTGTAACATTAGTTGTAATTGCTCCATGCATATTCATGAAACTAAATGAAGACATGTTTAACATATACAAATGATGTGAAGCATTAGTAGTCACTAATAAAGACTGCTGCAGCTTGGGAAGTTAGATTCACACTCCAAAGCAGACCTGGAATAAGAAGAGGTGTCACTCAACCCCTCCTATATGCAGACTACAATAGCAGAGTGCAGAAAGATGTGAGGGGGGGCGGTTAGGAAGCAGAGATAAACTCACTGAGTTATGTTTCAAGTCATACCTGAGGCGAGCAATGCAATGGTCCAGGTTGTTAGAGATTTCCATCAGCCATCCCTGCTTGTGACGTTTCACAAGTGCTGCTTCATCAACCTAAGACAAATAGCAGAGATCTTAAAACTCTTTTTTCCCCTATGCAGTCACTTTTACCTTCAGTTTTTCAATTACCCTGCAGGAAAAAGTAACAAAAAGATAAAGGTAATAGCCCTATTATTACCTTGAGTTATACATCTATATAATAAAGATATAGATAATATATAATATGTAACTATTGTTCAAATACTTATTTTTGACCTCTGATTTTTTTAAGCTTTCTGTTTTCTTTTATTCCAGGCTCAAAGCAAGAAATAGACTTTTTTAATACATTACTTCCCAAAATAGTTTATAAATCAAAATTCATCATTAAAATTGTATAAGAGGTAATATTTTTCTGCAAATTTTAAGTATTCCTATTGATTCTTTTCATTATTATATTAAAAGCTAAAATGTTTTCAATTTATTATTCAAATCTGGCTATTTTTTGTGAAAATAGTATTTTTTAATAATTAAGGAAATATTTTCTTTGTTCAGCCCAGAGAGACATTTCTGCCAGGCTGCCCAAGATGAAGCTATGGTTTGCAGAATAAAATTAACCCTCACTTTTGTTCTTGGACTGCTCGTTGAAAATCTCAACCAAATATGGAAAGAAAAGAGGAAAGCATTTTCCTGTCCCAGCTGCCTAATGCCACTGAAAAATAGCACAGAGCAAAACCAAACTATGTCTTTAATTCCCTCTTGTTTGAACTTTGAAGTTCCAAACAAGCTCAATCCCAAATATGTACTCTGTTCTGGGCTCAGCTTCTGTGTGTGCTAGTGTCTACGTGCCTAAGAGACAGCTGAATAAAAATATAAATGGATGGACAAACCATGGGGGCTTTGGCACAGGTTCCATATTGATGGTCCAATGTACAAGCTTGCACATCATTAACACATTTATAATGAGCTATCAGTGGCATAAGGCAAGTGGCAAAATTAATTTAAACCAATATTCTGTGGTAGCAACAGATTTAAACCCCCCACAATGATGTGTGTGCATGAGAACACATAACCTGAGTATCTTTTACTATTTCATTAAAGCATTTTTTACTTCTCTATAATCTTTCTCCATCATTTTAATTCTTTCTCATTAAGAAAGTATTTATATGTAAATTAAATAAGTTCTGTATTCAGGAGGTGCTTGAACACCAGGAAACCTTTTCTTTCCCAAATATTCTTAGCATGAGAAAGCATCCATCATTTTCCACATCAGTAATTAAGACTACCCCTCCAAAAGCCCAGATTATGATAATAACAGTGTCGCTGCCAATGGAATTATTCAATAAAGTCAGGTGCCATGGGGGACAGCTTCTTCTGAGATATTTAAACCAGCACAGGAGGAAAAATATTAAGTGGCCTGTATGAATTACAGGAATTGGGTTCATTTAAATCCCCACTTAACACAGATCGGATCTATTTAAATGTTACCACATCCTACATATTTTACTTCAGCTCCCTCTGACAGTCTTTCACAGACTTGCTGGCTCAAGAAAACTAGCTTCCTTTGAACCACGCTTTCAAAATATGCTCATTTTTGGATCAGCATCTCAGTAGTTTAAAAAACTGCATAAAGATGATGAGCTAACATTGCCTCCAGTGTAACCCCAGAGAGCTCAGTGCAGCTCAGAGGAGATATCTGGCTCTCGACACAATTATTTCATAAAGTTACAATCAGCTTCCTGTCAAACAGGAGAGGTAAAAGACTTGCACCACTAATCCCTTCTGTCGGAGGTTCAGAAGCCCTGGCTGACAAAATGATCTCTTGCACAATTCAATGTCACTTGCATAAATAGTTCCTTAAATAAATAATATGTATGTATATATAGCTATCCACATGTGCTCCTGAGACTCATTTCCGACAAGGATCATCTCACAGGAGATAAAAACCAGGCAATATTCAGTCTCCTGAACAAAATCATCTGCAGCCGTAGAGATGAAAAGGACAAAGGATGGCTGTAAATGGCTTTCACTGGAATCTTTCCTTTGTATTCCAGCATTTGAAAGATCATGATGATAGAAGTCTGAATAAAGATAATTTATCCATTAATAATTTATTCAATAGTAAATTGAATATATTTATTTCATCTGCAGGGAGTACCTGATGAGATCTCAAATACATGCAAAACCCACGCGCTAACAAAACCACCTTTGCACCACTGTTGTAAAGCTGATGAAGCTCAAGCCTTTCATGAAAGACCTGAGGTAGCCAGAGCAGTCAGGTTTACTGCACACCACGTGGGCAGTCTGACCCACTCTGTTTTGAAGTTTAATTGTAACTAAAATAGGTCAGATTGTGATATTCTTATTCTTTCCACTGCAGTGTGACATACCCACAGCAGAGGTTTCCCAGCTAACTGTCTAGAAATGACTTTAGGTGAGAAGGCCAAGCTCTCACTCCAGTCAGCTCTGACTGGAGCTTAGTTCTCAAAAATCCCTTCTTCTGCAGAGTAACAAGATCCCATCACATGCAGATACTCAGAAGAGCTCAATGCATTTTGGTCAGTCCTGTACCTGCTCATCCAAGAATGTTTCCCCAGTGTACTGAAATCAAAGCCAGCCATGAGGAAAGAAATGCATGGAAAAGTTTAATGTTTCTAAGTAGTCAATGTCACTAAAGATCGTCGCTACTGTTTTCACAGAATTGCAGAGCAACAATTTCTCTTAAAAGTTGTTGCAGTGTTTGTGCAGTCCCTCCTTCCATCTGGTCACTAGAACAGAATCCTGTGATAAGCATAAGAGCTGAAAAGGGCAGGTATTGGGAGAACCTAATGATACCTTTTTATATGGAAATGTATTTCACTCGAAACATGCAGGCATATATATTTTCCCAAATGATGATGCTTGTGTTCTACATTGGATGATACTTAGGGATATCTGTGGATCCAGTGGATCCTATAATCCACTATTCTAATTGCATGGGCATTAGCAGTCACAGAATCACAAATCATTATTAGATTCTCTTTGTTTATGGGAAGAAATAACTGGGCTATTTTAGCATAATTGGAACAGAGAAACTTTCCACAGGATGAAAGACTCTCTACAAAGATATTCCATGGGAGGGCTTTGGGAACAGGGAAAAATGGTACTACAGAACTTCTTCCCCATCAGCATCTTCTCTCAGCAGAACTTACCTTCAGTGCCTACAAACTGGGATTCTCGTAAGTGCTTGTGATTAACCTTTGAAGTCAACTTAAAAAGTCCCATTGACTTCAAGGAATCACAGCATCAACTTCATTAGTATCAATCTTGATGAGTGAACCATGCCAACATTTTAATGGGTACTTCCTATTGCATCTGATAAGGGTGCTGGAAGCTTTAAAGGTTAATCAAAGTTAAATAGCATAACTAACACCTTCTTTACATGGACTATTTTTGGCATAAGAGAATGCAGTTCTCATGGGATTTGCTCGTGGAAGTTACACTTTTTCACACATGAAATGAGGGTAGTTCAAACACTGGTAATGGCTTATCTGACAGCATCATTTGTGAAGCAATTATAAGTCCATATCTTTGCAGTCTGATCTGGTGAGTGAATGAATAGAGAGTGGAATAGCAGTGAAAAATGCTCAGTGATGGAAAAAAAGAGACAAATCTTAGAAAATAGTATCTTTTCTGAGTTTGGTTTCTCAGGGTTACTTCAGGAGCCTGTCAGATCAGAAGAACGAGGGTTCTGACTCAGCACAAGGAGGAGAGAAGGCAGAATGACAGCAGCACTGCTCTTACCTCTGCAATGATCCCCACACAGCCAGCGATGACCGCAGCCTTTGCCTGAGCCCCGCTCATCCCTCCGAGGCCAGAAGTAACAAACACTTTCCCGGACAGGTCCTCTGCCTTCAGGTACTGACGGCCTGCGTTGAGCACTGTGAGCTGCACACAACAAACACAGCCATCACCAGGAGCCATTTTCACCAGACTCCCTTAAATTTAAAGATCTTCTGTCCCTTTAGCAAACAGACTTTGAAACTCTGCGGTCATCAGCACCATGAAACACTTTAATCCTTTAAGAAGGAAATATGTTACCAAATGATGTTGTGAAACCATCTGTTTTCATTATGCTTATTTCTGTCACCATGAAATAGAATAATCAGTGGTTCCCAACATGCTGCTCTTGTGGAATAGAGACTTAAGGGTGGCTGCAAAGGACAGCTAAGGAAAACAGCCAAGAAAATGTTTTTATGTAACACATTTGGTCAATTCATACTTCACATATTGTAGCTAAATATGAGCTCAGATTGAGACCTTGATTGCAAACCCCTTCAAGTCTGGGTTCTGCATAAGACATATCTAAGTGAAAAGACATTAACTTTTTTATGGAGCGGGCCATGAGAATTCCTTTAGTAGCCAGAAGATCCTGTCACAGCAATCCAATCCACTCCCATCACCAGCCACCGTGGGAGAAAGCCTCATCCAAAAGGTACTGACAGAGGCCTTTCGCCAGTTCCTTACCACGGTCCCATGGACTATTCCCTGAGGCCCGATGTAGCAGTAGCTCCCTGCAGTCATCTGACCATACCTGGGGACAGCAAGGAACACAGTGAGACTACACATTGCTCAGGCTGGAGTGGCACTTGCACTGGTCCACTTGTATTTCCAGCACAACAAAAAACCCTCTGTGCTTCAATTTGTTGTTAAAGGTCTGCTGTTATCAAATTCTCAACTCAGAGTTTTATCATTAGCAATGCACCAACATATTTTCGGAGGAGTGTTTAGCTCATTAAAATGAGTTCAAAACTGCATGGATCAAAACCTGAGTGTAAACCTGTCCTGGCATTTAGCACAGTGACTGGGACAAAAGGACACTCTTTTTCACCTCATTGGAATCTCTGTGTCATTGGTTTTCAGTGGTACTTGTGCTTCTCAGACCCAGAGCTCCTCTGGAAGCTTTTAGCCCAAAATGGTTGACCATGTTCATATTAAATTCCCAGAGAAGTGGGACAGCTCTCTGGCTGTTTTAATTTATTCTCTCCATGGTACACAAAAGAATAATAATCTTGTGCTCATCAACAGTAGAAGAGTATGTAAAAATTGTAAAAAAGGATCACTTTCTACTTCAAAGTTTCTCTTAGTGTGAAAGAATGTTTTATAACTTGTGTTTTCCATAGACTGCAAAACAATTTCTTGAAAATTAGAACTAGCAAGTGCTTTAAGTGGGTTATGATTAAGGCTTTAGGCTATTGTTCAGCCAAGCCTCACACATAAACCTAATATTAATTCCTAACAGACCTCATTTACATCCTTATATATTGGCTGAACATAACTCAAACTCTAAAGTAATTCCATTTAAGTGTGCATTAATGTTTTGCAGCATCAGGACTTTATACAGCAGTTGAAATCCATCTCCATTAGAAATTTTAACCAGTCACTGCTTGATGTCTGAATTATATTTTAGTCAAGTATTTGGTATATTTTAATGGTGAGCTATCTTCTTACATTGTTACACCCAAAGCAAACATCTTCTCATATTCATCTCTGGAGGAATAGTTGGGAATAACCTAAGAAAACAACCAAAATAAAACCCACATAAGCAAATTAGAGATTTAAGCAGGTCTTTTTAACAGCCTAAATTTCTTTAACTATGGTTACACACACAGAAACACAGTAGAAACAAGAGGAGTAGTCCAGGTGTTTTATTTCATGTATTCTAGTATTAGAAAAAAAGATGTCTGGTCTTCCTGGCACTGTGACTGCCACACAAGTTTTAAGGAGAGCAGTTCCCCAGCCACAAAACTAACCTGCAGGGGAATATATATTGAATGGCTCAAAAGACTGGCAATGAACAAGTATTTTCACTTGTCCACCTTGCCTTCCAAGCAAAGCAGTCCAGGTATTGAGCCTCTCATCAACAATCATGTTTGCTTACTGGGGGCTTTTAAATCTTCCAGACTGAGCCTAGGTGTACTGTTTTGGGCAAGAAAGTGTCTCAGAGTCAGTCAGAACAGAGGTTTTCTAATAAGGAGAAGGTTGTTTCCTCCATCACTGCAGATCAGCATACATGAGGTGACAGCAGCTGTACTGGAATAAATGCTGCAGAATTTGGACCCCAGATTCTCCTGTGTGTTGTTGTAAATTCAGACAGTATAAATCATATTTTAACTCAGCCAACACATGAAAATGAAACAGAATAGGAGGAAAAAGAAAACAAGATGCTAATACCTACCATGCCATTGGTAATGACTAAACGAGGAGCACGCTGGTGGCTGGGGAAGAGTCCCAGGGGATGCCCACTGTACATCACCAGTGTTTGCTCTTCTGTCATCTCTGACAAATAGTGCATTACCAACCAGAACTGAAAGGAAAAGCAAGGAAAGAGGGAGTGTGTTTGCATCTTACATTTATGTTTTTTTATGAAGCTGCTAAACTTGGAGAATGAAGGCAGCTATAATGAGGTGCATTCACATATGGAGTAACACAGCTCTCAACACATTCTTGCTTTCGATAAAGTCCTTTAAGAGATATCACCAGGAAACATAAACCATCAACTAACAAAAGTCTGAATAAGTTCCAGAATCATATCTCCAGCACAAACCCCAGATATCCTTCACTTTTAAAGCCATTCTAATTTTATCTTGAGATTAACCACTTGGATTTGGCACTTGTCTGGCAATCCTTCCAAAGCCAAACTGCAAAATTTTCCCTATTGAAGTGATTAAGTACTCGTGCTTATTGTTGATCCTAACCTCAAATTCAGTATCTTCTAATGCAATAAATGGTTTTGACAATGTGCACTTCAAAATGAAATAGCTTTTCTTCTCAAGGAAAAAAAATCAGCTTTCATTGTGGACACTGAAGAAAATCCTTGATTTACCCTGGAGTACACAAATAGATCTCAGCTTTGTCTGCATAATTCAATAGTTACTCTTGATTAATGCCAAAAACTACACTTTGACCATTTGAGCTGACTTTAAGTTTAAGTTTAATCCATCACTGTCTATGACAAAGCCCATTATACTCCACAGAATTTTCAGTATGTGTCAACTAGGCCTGGGAGAAACTTCCCCATGCAAAATTGGAATTCACCAATTACTTGAAACTAGAGTTTCTGTAGGGATACAAACAGAATTTTGAGGGGAAAAAAACCCACCAAACAGAATTGCTGATCAAAGAGGCAGCAGTATCAGTGACAAATAAACATAGACACTTAATTTCTGCGGTTGTGGCTTTTATCTGAATTTAAAATGGTACAGATTTGAAGCCAGTCCCTTCTAACCCAGCCAATTCCCCAAGGTGCAAGACTCAGTTGAAGAGGAAAGAGTTAGTCAAGTTACTGTCTTGCTTTTTACATTTTGGTTTATGAAAAATGTTGAATAATTGAATTCATGTCATAGGACAGAACAGGTAACTAGCTGAACTCTCAACTCCTTAGCACTCTGAGAAAAACATCCTACTAAAACTAGAAGCTGTAAGATAGATAGATCTTTTTGCATTGGAAGGCATAACTAGCAAGGAGGAAGGAAAAGCCTTTCCTAGCTTAAAAAGCAGTGTCTTTCACAGTGTCTGCAGACCTGTAAAGTTAGCTCTGGACATAGTTCTTTCATTTGAAATTATCCAGAAGAAAGCACAGTTCTGCATGGATGATATAAACCAAACTGAACCTTTTCACTATGAGTTTTGCAATGCTAGATTCTTTTTTTTTTTTAATGGTGCTTTCAAGCTACAAAAAGAATAAAATGTTATGTGGTACCTGAATCATTCACATGATTGCTACTCTAAGTAAACAAAAAGAAAAAGGTTTTGTTTGTTCTGCTGTGAAACAACTGCAGGTCATAGGACTGGCTTGGATGAGAACAAGAGAAAAGAATATTTCTGGCTTTGGCAGCACTTCTACCTCACCTTGCAGCCCAGCATCTGCCTAAGGAATGTCAGACCAATGAAGGCCACTATATAAACTGCTGGCACTGCTCACCTCAGAAATGCTGTAACACTCATAGCTAACAGACAATAGTTAACTGGCATTTATTAATCAATACACAGAATAAAGAAATGGTGAGCATTGCCACGGTACCTCTCTTTGAAAAAAAAGTCAGAACAGTTTTGCCTCAAAATCTGCCTAAGGCTTCCATTTAACTTCTAGATTAAATGTACCAGATTAGGAAACTGAAACATGAATTTTGTTTTAAACACAAATGTGAAATCCCAAACTGGGAAGAAGCCCCATGTCACTCAGTCCCATGCTGCAGTGAGGAATCCGTTCCTCTCTCAACAAGGAACTTAATTCACACATTAGTTTTGCTTGGATTCTTTCATAAGCAAGAGACCAGATTCAGGTAAAGCCACAACAAGGTGCATATATGATTCTTTATTACAGAAGCCGGCTCCTTGGGTCAGCTTTTGCTAATTGCAGCTACAGAATCAGCAATCAAGACCTTCCCAGCCTTCAGGAGGGATGCTGCTCGCCAGGGGGATATAGCTTCCTACCTATGCTGATTCTGTCCTGCACTGCAAACAGAATTCTAAAGATCTTGCTGATTCCAAAGGTCTCCTGAAAATGTTTCCCTCATGCATTTTGCAGGACTTAGAATAAACTGAGTATATTTATTGATTTTTTTTTATATAACAGAGATTATACAAACACAATTTAAAACAGTCTCTGATTTTAGACAGGCTTTTAATCACCTGCTGTTATTCTTAGAAGATAAGGGCTGATGTTCATAGTAAAGTGCATCATGAACTGGTCAGCTAGCCCAAATATTAACAGCTAATCTGATTTACTTGGAAAAAGACTCAGAATTGCACATTCTTCAATCAAAGCCTTTTTTTTATTCTACTACTTGTGAAAAATGTTGCAAAAGTACACAAACAAACAAACAGAGGATACACTTTTTTGTTTCCTAGATCTAGACTCTAAAATTATCTCTGCCAAATACACAGGCACATACATATGCATCAAAGAAAGACAAAGAACTGGTCTTTTTATCATCCTACACAGCTTGATGTATTTATGGTATCAAGTTTAGTGTTTCTGTTGGGCTGTCTGTGCTCTCCCTACTAAATAAAGCTCACTCCATCTATGCAGTTCGTAACTGAGCATTCCCCTATCCAAACAGGAAGTTTTGAAGTATTTTAAGGCAATGACTGCCAAGAATTATCCCAAAGTGCCTAAGCAGAACGTGTGTGGGGGAGGGTGAAACTGGCTCTGTGAAACAAGTTGCAAACCCAGCAATGTCCTACCTGTGCCCAGTTGCTGAAGACCTGCCCATTTCCTCCATAAGTGACAAGCTCCTGAGGAAACTGAAAAAGACAATTTAATATCAAGGCAAGCAGTTTTCTCAAACCTTTCACTGTATCTCTGAGCTATTTTTATCATCTCAGTAATAAGTCTTTTCTAGAGCTTTGCGCATCAAAACTCTCTATGTTCTTGAAATCAGAAAGTAACATTGTAAAATTGATAAGAACAAAAAACGAATATGATTTTTCAAAATAAGGTGTTTGTTACTGTAACACTGTCACTGGGATGAGCTTCCAATGACAGAGGAAGAATCAGCACTAATTTTTCAACATAAGTTGTAGAAGCTATGTACCAAGACCTGAGGTCTATGCTTCAGGCAACGACCAAGCTCCTGCATACAGTGCCTGTATGTCTAAATTTTTCAGTATTTATGTGAGAACACATGCAAGAAGTATCTTGCCAATTTGCTGCTGTCTATGAATCCAGGTTCCTTTTACTGTACCTTACCTGAGCCACAGAGGGATCCAGATTATTCATGATCATCAGCATGATGGCAGCAGCTGATTTGGTCTTGCAAGGGTAATCTCCTATGGGGTACGCTCTGAAAGGGGAGGCACAAAAATTTAGAAGAAACACTTCAGGTCACAAGAGGAACCAGAACAACACAACCCACAGGAGTATCTCTGTGTGCCAAGGATACTCAGACTTGTCTGAGTTGCAGGCTTTTATTCAAGAGGGAAGAGTAAAGAAAGAAAAGCACAGATCTGAAGTTATATATGTACCTTAACAGGCAAATCAGGTTTTAACTATTATCAGAATGAAGCAAAACCAAGAAATTGCATTCAGCTTATCATTTGCTGAATTATTTAATCACAATTGATAAATGCGATGGCCAAGAACGCTTACTGATTTTTAACTGCTTTGGTGGGGGGGGGGAGGAATGGTGGAAGTGGCCTCTGCAACACAGTTGCCAGGCCAAGCAGCCAAGTCCTGCAATGCCAAGGAAAACAGCATCACTGGAATTTGCCTTCAGGCTCATCCACCCTTGTTATTGATGATAGTACGTAAGACAAAAACACTCGGCTTGAGTTTCAGACTCCAAGAAACTCTCAGAAACTGAACTAGCTAGGAGAAATGCGGGCCTTTTTACCAATATGCACTTCAGCCACAAGCTGAAAGGTGAGGTATGCGAAACACAAAGTTATCCCACCTCACGTTGCCTGGCACTAATGTCCTTAGTGTCACCTGCTGTGATCATCTCATGGTTATTTTCTCCTCCACCATCTGTTTGCGTATCAAACTGCTCTAAAACTTCTACTCTTGGATTTATACTGTAGCTGTTTAGGGCAGGGACAGCTCCTTTGCTGTGCTTGCACAGGTTTTAGTACAATTGTGCTGAGGCCTCTAAGGTATGACACCTACAGGAAGTAGAACCACTGATCAAGAGTTTTACTCCTTCCTTTTCTGTAAGCAACACCACCATTATCAATGCTGAAAATTCCTAAAGAGGGATGGAATCTTTTGGCATGGTTTCTAAATGATCTTCCTTTTATTGGACCACAGATCTTCAAAGGCTGGACACTTGCTTTGTGCAGGGAAAGTTATACTGAAAAGGTCAGGCTAAAGAGTATCAACTACAAAAAAAAATTGGGACATCCACTGTCCAGCTCATGAGCCAAGATCTGGAATGCATATTCTACAGATTCAGCAAAAGGGCTCCTCCCATGATCCCATGCACTTCATCCTGGCTTTTTACATCAGTATACTAAAACAAATGCCTTGTAGTCATTGCCAAACCAGGAGAGAAAGCCTTTGAGTTTTTCCACAATGCTTTTTTTATTAGGAATTTCTGCTTTTCTAAAGTTGATAAAAGAGGATTTCTGTGGAATGATACCAATTCATCAAGAGAATATATTTACACATAATATTGCTCAGAACATAAGAAACCCAACTTTCAGGTATCAGCTGAGTGCTCTGGCATAGGAACATGACTGTTAAATGGAGGTGTGGTCGCTGGGACATACAAAACAAAAACCAAATACTCTCAGACTACAGAGATCAAGAGGTGTTTTCTCATTCTGAGACTGCAATAATCTATTAGAAAGTGATCAGTAAAATGGTCACAAAATAAAAAATACTTGAAGCTATCAAAGAGTCATGGATGCCAGTGATGGAAACAAGCTGCTGGACTGTCTCATCCAAGCCTACTTAGAAGGTGTGTCCTAGGTTACAATATAGATGTATTTAAGTATTCTGTTACCACCAGCTGTGGGCCATTAGCTGTTATCACCTGCTAATGACCCACCCTGATAACAGATAATGGGCCATCAAGAAACCACCACATGACTCATGGACTTATCTCATCCTATTGTGAGATGCTCAACCCAGGAGGGAGGAGCCAAGCATTCCCACCTGGATATAAGCTGCCCTTAGAACTACCTAACTTAGCCCTGTCTACTGGTGTACTAGAGGACAAAAGCTACCACTGGACCTTCAGCTGGAGACTAGACCTTCCACAGGATCATTGCTTCAACTGAACTACTTCAGTTGGACTGCTACCACCACCCTAACAGGGTGTCAGGTTGTATCTGACTTTGTCAGTGCCTTTTCCTTATATTATTTCACTTATTTCTAATTTTTTTTTCTATTAAATTTTAATCCTGACTTGTGATCTCCCACTGGTTTGTTTTCAAACCAGTACAAGGTGTCATCATCTGTAGTTTAGTACAGGGTCCTCTGAAATCCAGCTCTGCAAAATCATTCATATAGTCTTCCACTTGTCCACTCCTTAGCTGAATTCTGCGAGATCTGATCTCAGGCTAATATATGAACAGCATAGACACATGTCTGTAGAAATCAGAGTGCTTTCTATTTCTTTATTTAGATTTCTGTATGGACATTAACCAGGCCCCTACTGATGCAAAAAGGAATCAGTCAGTCTAAAAAAAGCAGCTAGCCCCTGGTGTTGCAGTGTGGCAGCCTGTCCCCAGGCTGTCTAACACCAGCCAGAGGCTAGTAGCCAGGAGGGTCCAGTAGTGGGACCTGGCTAATGAGCAAACTCCCCGGGGTTAAGGTGACAACATAGAACCGTTCCAGAAACCCTTGCACCCATATGTAAATATCTCCCTGGGCACTGGATCCCTGTTTCCCATCCCTTCTCCCCTATATTTAGTAATCTTCCAGAACCTTCTACCTTCCTCAGTAGCCCATTGGCTCTTTGCTCCCTCTCCCTGCCTTCCTTGTTCCCCCTTGGTCCTTGGTGTATTTCCCCACCTCTGTAACACCCCTTTGGCCCTCAGTTATTGGTTCTCTACGGTTTCCACGCCCCTTTCGTCCCTGGTTCTTAACCCCATGTCAGCCTTTGTTCGGGGCTCTCTCGGCACCCTTGCTTCCAGAGCCTCATCCCCCTGTCCAGTGTACCCTCACCCCGAATAAACCCTGTTCCCACAGAGCTGTGTTGGAGCCCATCCGCTTCTTTGCTTCTTCCCACGCTGTTGGCATCTGGGACCCGCCGAGCCCTTTGTGAGCCTCAGCTGTTTCCCCGTTGCAAACAGATCCAGCTGCTCAGGACAGCCCTCCGGGTAACTGGCGCGGCCCCCAGAATCCGGGTCGGGGCGAGCGGTGTCACCCTGGCAGCCCTCACTAAATCTGTTCTCCTTCACAAACATTAGCCCCAGCAGCCCTAGGATGAAGTGATGGTCCAAGACCAACAGGCACAGATTATTACACAGCAGGGTCACATAAAAGTTCCAATGGAATAAATGTACTACCTTTCCTTTAAAGCCCAGAAAGCTTCCTCTGCTCTGAGGGCACTTGGAGAGTTGGGATAACCTAACCAGCAACTCACCTGTTCTTACTTCTTGGCTCAGCTGGGACTTGACTTGCAGCAGCTCAGAACTATTTCAAGTTTTCTGTTGTAATATGTGTTGCAAAGCAATTCGTGCTAAAAATAAAGACTATAGCATTTTTACCAAAGCCAAGAGAAAAATACAAATACCAAAGACATGAAGCTGTCTCCAAAAGAGTGTACTTCAAGGGAATTTTCATCTGGCAAAAACTCCAGCGATATGCCTTCAATATGCATATACGATAAGATAATATTCGTCTCCAAAGAAGTGTATTCTGAAGGATTTTTCATCTGGCAAAGATTCCAGCGATATGCATTCAATATGCATATACAATAAGATAATATTTGTTGCCAAAGAAGCTTATTCAAAATCATAAAGAAAAGATACTCATTTACTTGCTCCAGGAACTTTCAGATGCAGCAGTAGATAAGATTAGCAGCAGTAAAAGATAAGATTAACAGAACCCAAAAATGTATAAAAAGGTACCCCATGGAACAGTGTTTGTGAACTAGAGGGGTTCGGAGCGGACATAGCCCGAATCCAGTTCACCCAGTGCCGATCGCCTGGCTCAGCACTGCTTTGCTTGTGGCTTTATCAAAATTTATACTTTGATTATTTAATAAATTCTCTTTAATTATTAAATTGGCTAATTCGTTTATGACATCTGTCAAGTTTACCATTGGAGGTATCTGAGTAATGACTGGCCCCTAGAAACTAACCCCTGCCATGGGACAGAGTGTTTGGGATCCCTGTGTGTGGCAAAGCTGGCATTGTCACACACACAGCCTGGCTCAGTCCTTTCCCTGTGTTGACTGAGCTTTCCAGCAGTGAGACTGCCCAGGCCCACCAGAGCCTATCCAGAAGGGAACACACTACTTCCTTCCCAGTGCCATGGAGCATCCCAAAACATGGAATGGCCCTCCCTGGAAATGAAATCACAGCAAAACACAGAACATCCAAATTATCAGATGATGAGGCTTGTTAATACGTTATGACAACTTCCACAAGCAGTAAATTAGGATGCAGCAATGCCACTATTTAAAGGTCAGTTCCACAGGTGAAAGCTGGCAAGCAAATGGCAGCCAAATACAAAGTGAACCATCCAGTCCTTACCTCATCTCAATATCTGGGCAGAATCTGTACATATAGATGTGGCCATACAGCCTGAGTTCTTCAGCAAATTCTAGCGCCAGCTTCTTTTGGATTTCAGGTGGGAAATAACGCAAGGCATTGCGCAGAGCCAGCTGCCAAAAAAGCAAAAAACAAACAAACAAACAAAAAAAAAAAAACAGAGAAAAAGACTAAGTATAAGAGAACTAGAGAAAAGGAAGTAGGTGGGTGGCCCTGAACTTCAACCAGACTCAGCTGGAAACCTGCCTAAGCTGTTACAAGGACAGTACAATTCTAAAAGGCCAAGCTCACACCAGGGGAACTTCATTCCTGCTTCCCTACTGAAACGTTTCTTCCTGCCTCTTTCCTTGTAAGTTCAATTGCAGTAAACATATAACTATCGCCTTCGCACCTACCCCCCGCAAATCTGCATGGAGACACCTTGGAGATTTGGTAAGTAGTGCTCAATCTTACCAATATCAGACAGGGATGAATTCTCTCACAGTGCTGGGTGCACTGAACTACCAAGGAAACATTGTTCAGAAAACCTTAAAACAAAGTCACTAAATTCCAAGACACTGAAGATCCTACTGTACTTTCCATTCAAAAAGGGACCTTAGCCCAGAGTTATGTGACATACTCCCAGATGAAGATGTTTGTGGGCTAAGTTTTACTGAAGATTCACTCCATTTGGCATTCTAATGTATTGCAGAGGGTGTTGGGTTACCTTATTTTATTGACGCTACATGTATCACTTCCAAATTAGCTAAAGGGATTACTAGGCACTCAGCTAAATTCTGCAGATAATACTAAGTGGCTTACACTCTCTCTTGCCTTCAAAGACATTTACCATGGTTTGCAAAGTACGGTATGTCCTTTTGGATGAAAGAATCCATAAATAAATCACTGTCTTTAGTAACAGCCTGTTAAGTCATGTCTCTGTATTCTATGTTTCATTTGATTAAAACCACAATGAGAACAAAGATTTTGTCATCTTTAAATAGCCAGTTTCATGCAAAGATCTTATAAGTTGCCTGGCAAATGGCAACACCATTCAAAGAACTTTCAGTTGAAAAGATTCACAAATCATAAGGAATTTCATCTCTTCCTTTGGCTGATTTTTAATGGCTATAGAAAGGATAGAAAGGGTCAAGTTTGCTTCCGAATCTGAAAACAGCTCAGTTTTTGAGAGGGCTGAGTAGAGAGTTTGCGACACCAGCCATTGGTAGTTCAGTTGTGGAAGCAAATGCCTCCTGAAAGGGTGAAGGGCTGTAGTGCAGATATCCAGAACAAAGGCATGTAGAACCATCCAGTGTAATTATCATCCCCAGCCACCCTGGTAAGCAGTGCTGAAAAGCTCCACAAAACCCTCAGCTCAGCAACAAAGCTCCTCATTCAACCTGTCCAAGGTCTGGCTCTGATGTTTGGAGCTCTCCAGCCCCTTCATATGAGCACTCTGGTCTCACATCCCTTGGAGCATACTAAAGGAACGATACCTCTAAATCTAAAATGCCTCATTGTGAGAGGTTTTTGTTGGCATGCTTGCTCCTGAGGAGGCATACAGCTTCAGGCTCAGTGAGGCTGTGCTGATTGATACCACCTGAGGACCAGACCAGTAAAATCCTACAAATTAGATTTGCCACTCCACACAGAGAATGACAAGGGGGAAAACCTATTTACCAGGTGAGAAAATGCAAATTCCATCTTCTAATACCACTTCATTCTTCTCCAGTTAGATAAGCAGTCATTTTTCAAGGGCATGTTAATAATAAACACAAAAATCCCAGCTATATCCACACAATGACAATACACGGGGATTTCCAAAGTCAGTCTCAGAGGTGAGTAGCCATCACAGTGGGTTCTAGATATAAGAAATTTCTAAAGCAAAAATAAAATCACCTTCACCCCTAAAACCAAAAAAATGAAGAGGCAAACATTGGTATTTTGGCTGCCTTTGAGAACGACAGAGAACTATAAGGCTTCCATTGTGGCAAGGATCACCCACAGTCTTCGATCAATATATTATTTATATTAAAATGAAACTGATGTGCAGATATTTTTCTTCACCATTAAATTCAAGCAAGAAAAATCTGGTTTGATTTTCAAGTAAATTCACTTAGACTGAACCTCTATCCTATTAATTTTACACATTAGCAGAAGCCTGAATTTTGATGATGCAAACATTAATGAAACATGAACTTGAATGTTACATGGAATGTGGGAAGGGCACCTTGCACAGACAATAGAGATTTTATAAAGGGGACTAAGACTATGGCTTGTTTAGCTTAACTGAATGAAGGTGATTTTTGATTGCTGTGTCACTGCAGGATAAATGTCAAAGCAGGAAGATGCTTCAAGGAAATGCTGGAAAAGGAATAAATAGCTGTGAATTACCTGTAAAAAACGTAGTCTTGAAATTAGAAGAATTTAAATGTAAGAGACTGTGAAATGATCTCTCAATAAAAAAGCTGGGGTGCTCAAAATTGCTTAGATGAAGCCTGACTGCTTTATGAAAAGGCAATGGCCATGTGCATCAGGAAGAATTTTACATATTCATTATTGACTCAAACTGAATAACCTGAGAAAGACACTCAAGGAGCAAATTCAAATAGGCTGATCATTATGCTTTTGTGGGAAGATGATACATTTCATTAAAGCACCATAAAAAACATTTTCCTAGCCGTTTAGAAGGATGGATTTACCTCTGACACATTGTATTCTCAATATTTTTTTGTATTTGATATTTAGGTGTTGTTCCTCTTCATAACTTCCAGTGACAGAAGCTTAAGCTGCACATACTCAGTACCTCTGGAAAAAGCAGGTTGGCTGTTGTCTTAAAAATATTATTTGCAGTTATAATCCTGAGTTTGAGAGGCTGTTTTTTAAAAAATTTGCTCTGAATTTGCTGAGTTACTGATTTAATTCAACTCTGTGCAATGTAGGCAAATGCAAAGTCTCTCTCTTAAATCTTCCAGCTGGATTTAACATTTGGTTCTTGTGTTTAAGCTCTAATCACTATTAGGGTGTCTTTTTTTTTATACTCCCTAGAATTTATATATTTTAACAGGATTCTGCTGCTATTTAATCAAGATTTAGACCTCTCAATGCTAAAATATAGTCAAGAGAGCCCATGAAATCCTGCTCCAATCAATCAGCTGTAAATTTCTTTCCTGGGAGATTCTCTTGAGAAATCAAGTAAAGCAGCCTGTTTGTTAATTGGCGTTTGTTGAAGAGCCAGAAGGAAGACTCTTGAGAAGGAATGCCATTCATTTCCATTTTCTGAAATGGATCATCAGGACTTCCAATTTAAGACCCTTGAGACATTCAAGCATTAAGGTTTGCAGTCTCCCTGTTTGCTGAGGGAAATGGAAGCACAAGGAGAGGAAGTGACTGGCTTAGCTCTACAATTTCATTCTTAGTTCTGCCCCTTTTCCAATGGAGATGGTGCTTCCCTCCCACTTATCATCTTCTGCCTGATGACATCCAGACCCGGGATCTTTGGTAGCACTATTCTCCAAGCAGCAAGCAAGATTGTTTCATTTATTACTCTGCTTGATAGGTCCCAGTTTCAATCAGCTGAGCTGGGAAGCAAACATGGAGATTTCTGACTGGCCATTGCCTTAAATGGGTTCTGAGCTGTGAAAGTTTAACCAAGTTCTGTATCATCCAGATGTCCCAAAAGAGGAGCTAATAAGTCAACCTTCCCAACCACACATCAACTTGTTAAAGTAGCCTCATTTCTGGATGTGCAAAGAAATCATAAAGGTCAAACATTCCGTTTCTTCACCAGAAGGTTGAAGAACAGCTTCAGGTGCTGAATGAGCTCCCAGACTCTTGTTTTTAGCTCTTCATCCTAGGAAGTCCCCAAGCAGGAGGTCCCAGCTGCTCCCTAAGAAACAGGGAGTCAAGCAGAGCCAACACAGCCAGGGCAGGCACCTCACCAGCCAGGGCCCAGCCTTGTGCTACCTGAGGGAGGAGAGCAGGGCAGCCCAGGCATGGCAGCCAGGTCCCACCAGGAGTCCTGGTCATCAGGTAAGACCAGGCTGCTGTGCCAGGTCCAAGACCAAGCAGGAAGTGCAAGTCAGGACCAGGTATGGTGATGGTTATCATGGAGAGATGGAGCATAGAGATTCCCAGGGAGGTTCAGAGGCACATGTCAGCCCACAGGTGGGAGAGCAGACCCAAGAGGTCCATAGCTAAGTACAAGGGCACCCTGAACAGACCCAAAGACATCTCCAGCACAGCTGAGATTGAAACCGCAGGCCTCAGCTTAAATGTTGCCCTGAAGCCTGTGGGCAGAGGGTGTGGGAGGAGGCCTCAGGAGAGGCTCATCAGGGTCATCAAGGCCCATTACTGACCTCAGTGCCCCCCCAGAAACATGAGAGACTGCAATCAGGGGAGAGAGGATCCTGCTGGGTAGCAGGGGGACTGTAGCATGACTTGGCTCTAAGATCCATAAGGGAATTGCTGTGTGGATGAAGACATACCATTTTTTCTGATCCTTAGCAGCACAGAGAAGTGCCCATTCTTCCCAAGCTGCTCCATCTTTATTGATATGTCAGTGAGTACAGAGCATGCAACATCCTTGTTCTGCAAAGCACACACCACACCTAGATTTTAAGGGTAGTTTCTTTGAGATATATTTACATTAAGATAGACATGCTGAGAAACAGAAAGCTACGGTTTCCTGAGCTGTGAAGGGAGGGAAAGGGAGAGGATGTGGCTGTTTCAGGCCTCAGGCAAAAAATGCTGAAGGAATAGAACTCAGGAAACATATAATCAGAATCAGTTCTGAGATATGGCTCAATTTATCCAAGAAGATTAAAGTTGGTATGATAGGAAGAATTAGATACCTCTTCAGCAAGTCCCAAAACACACGGTTCTTTATACATCTCACTTACAGGATTTGTATTATAACCACAAAAGGAGGCCCAAGAAAATAAAACATTGGCAGTGTTAAGGTTTATTATTGTAACAAGAACTAAAACGGGAATGAAGGCATATGAAAAGAGAGAAAAATACAGAGGAAATCAGTAGAGCATTATTAACTTCACTTCTGTCAAAGCTTCCTCTGAATATTTCAATGAGAAAGTGAAGTCATACATAAAGACAAGTCTCATAATATACTCAGCATTACAGTGTCAACAAAGTCTGGAAGCCTGTCTCAAGACTTAAAAAACCCTTGTAGACAGACAACCTTTCGTCTACATGCTTTTCTAAGCATGGAACACCTCTTAAAAAAAGAGATTTGACCCTTCAGATATGAAACAAATACAAGCTGAGCCTCAATTCTCTTAAGAGTTTAGGGTGTAGGATTAACCATAAAGTAAATCATAAAGGAAGAAATAAATAGAGAAATAAAATCTCTAATAGTCTAATGAAATACCCAGCTAGCATGACCTCTTATCACATGTAGTAGGTAAAATGGAGAGATGAGAGACAGAGAGATGGATGTTACACAGTCAGCTGGGGGCAGAAAACCAGTCTACTGCTCCAAACCTTAAAGGAGGCAGGAAAGTATTCCAGTTTCTATATAGGGAGTGAAGATCTTATCATTGCCTTCCCCTCTCCAGGTTAGAAAGCAAGGTTCAGCATCCTTTTGAGATACCATCTTCTCTCCTGCAACATGGACTCCCTTCTGCTATATCAAACTTCTGGGGAAAAGTGGTTTAGCAAAAGCAAGGAATAAAACAGAGATGGCAAGGAATAAAACAGAGATGATTGGCAATGTTCTGACATGCAGTGAAACTCACTCCCCACTCCATTGTCTTCACAGCCGTAACAACAGCCCTTCTGCACACTTAGTAACCACATTTCCATGGGTGTGAGCTATCCCTGGCACAGACAGGATGCCTCAGCCATGAATGCTCCTGACATTGAAGTAAATCCTCTTTAGATATCTAACAGCTGTTCCTCTTTCTACCCTTTGACTAGACTCTCCTCTGTTTGTGGAAGTGGACTTTGAAAGAATTTGACTGCTGATTCCAGTGGGGAACTCCCACGAAGGCAAGGAAGTTGTGTGCAAGTTGTTATGGGGGAAGGAACTTCTGTGTCTTGACCAGAATGTCTCAGTGTAAGTGATGTTACATGTGATGAAGCACAGACTTCCAGCCTAAGGAACCCACCTTATCCTTTCCCACAAAAATTCCTAAGGATCTCCACCCATTGACCAATATTTTCTGCTGCTGATTTTTTTAGTCTTGAACATGAAATAATGCAGTGATTACTTTGGTGTGTACACAGACTATTTAAACAAAAAGAGATGGAAAATAATTACGCAACTAAAGACAAATAATTAACTTAACTCCCTACAGACTCACCTAAATTGCAGGATTCCCAGACTACTGGATAAAATAAATTGTCTTTGGATTTTTAATGCAAATATACAGATGTGTAGCTGCTACCATAATGCTGATTCATCACCTTTGATATTTATTGTATTGGAGGGGCTAGCTTTCACTCCCACACGTATGCAATGGTTTTGCAACAGCATTCTGAATTTCACCTCCGAGGAACAATGCTGGATTGACATCATTGAAGTCTAATGCCTCTGGTTTAGCCATTTAAAGGTGTGGGCAACAGCCATGGAAGGTGTTGTGCAGCAAATCTCCCTCGTATCAACCCAGTTATTCTGGAGGAGGGAGAAAGAAAGCAAGCAGAAGAGCTTCCAGTCCTTTGTACCATTACACAGTGAATTATAACACCAAGGAATACACTTGACACAAAATTAGCTTCCCATTCAGAAAAGCATTTGAGGCAATCAGGTTTTCTGCCACAAGCTGCCTTTATCTGAAAGGAAGAGAAATGAGGCCCTGTGAAACGCCATGTTACCTTTTTCTCCTGAGCGGTGAGATTGGGTGTTCTCATGGGTGCATGGGGTATTCCTTTTCTCCGACCTTTGTTTTCAGGCAGAGGGTTTAGAGGAAGGCCATGACAGATTTGCTTCAGGCTGGTCATAGCTGCTGAGGGAATAGGAGGAGGAAAAGCAAGGCAGACTGGAGAGGTAAGAGGAAAGGGAGGTACAAGGAAGGGTGCAGGAAAACAAGATGCTGCACGATTCAAATGCACAACACCAGGGTGATCTCCAAGAGTACAGACTGTCCTCTGGCTTTTGCAACCAGGGCTGTCAGGCAGAGAGGGCAGGTGGTACAGGTGACACACCTTCCAAGTCTGTGCCGTGCCATTGGCTCTTCCTTCCTCCCCCAAAATGAATGATTCACAGTTTGGCTGATTATTCTCTGGGTGCCTTGTGAACTGGTGCTGTGTTAAGCCACTAGAGAAAATTCAGTCACTTTCCAAATCACTTGATTCCCCCAAGGTCTGAGTGAGAGTCATGATCTGGAGCAGGGACATTGACTGAGACCTCAAGAATTGTACATTTATGTTACTAGAGTTTAGGAACTAATGAAAGGTAAGAATTATTCACATCACTGTTAATACACACTGTGCAGTTAAAATGGACGTTCTCTGTTCGACACCCCCTGGTACGGGCAGTTCCTCACATCTCACCAATTCATCTTCTAGACAACAGCGGTGGTCATCACAACAGCAAAACTTCCCCCTTAGGTGTTAGCTCCTCTCAGCTGACAGGCATGAATGGTTTTTCATAGCATTGAACTGGAAATGTACTCATTAGCACTGGTAGTGGATTTCTCAAGACAGGCAATAATTGGGAGGAATAATGAAGGCTTTCAGTCCTATGTCACTTTTATACCCTACAGTCAGGAGCAACTAGAAAGTCTTGTGGTACTGCCATCCAGGCACCACAGGTAAATGAATGTACTTAACTTTGATTTTCCACTTAACAGTCCAACATGAACTTTGCTCTCCATTCTGGCTTGTTGTTTAAGTTACATAGAAGCTTCCTGACTTTTATCACATCCACTGAACTACAAGTGCCACATTTTAAGCCTGGTGAAATTAACTGGGCAAAGTATTTCAGTTAGAAATGAGCCTAACACCTGTGAATGAAAAAATACAGCATTTCCCCACAAAAGCAGCAATCAACAAGCAGTGACAACAAAGCACAATTATTAAATGACAGCCTCTCATTAATGTCAGATCTGCTTAAGCTCTAGGACATCCCAAGCTCCCAGTGAAGATGCTCAAGTTGAAAGAACTCAGAGCATCCCAGGGGAGCTGAGCACACAGTGGACTCAGACCCTCTGAAGGATAATGTCATTTACAGCAGGAGAATTTTGTTTTGTAATTATACAGTATTTTAGCTGCTTTCAAACAAAAGGCAAAGACAGGAAGGAGACAGAAAAGCCTCTATATTTTAAAGTTTTCTATTGAGTTTTCATATTAAAAACATTTAAAAAAAAAAGAAAGTCAGAAAATTCTACCCCAAAATCTAGCTAGATAACCCTGCCTTACATAAACATTCCCACCCCAAAAGGGAAAGAAACCTTTCCTTATTCTTCTTTGTGTGACCAACATTCTTCAAATCCCTTTAAGGTCTGATCCTGCACACACAGGGGCACAAGGATAACCCTGTCTGTATTTGCATTCCCATCAGACCTACTTCCCCCATGACACCAACAGAAGTTAATGGTGTTATACTGGTGAGAAACCTGAAGAAAGAGAGAATGAAAATGTGGGAAACTCACACCCTGTATTAGGATTTTTTTACGGCAGGACACTTTCACCACCTGATTGCTGCATGCTGGAGTCTCTCCGTGTCCCTGGGTTTGTGTTAAGAGTTACCGAACCCGGTTCAGGGATTCTGCCAGTGCAGACACCCCGGCTCCGGGCGGCCACAGTCCCCTCGCTGCCCGGCTTGTCCCAGCTCCTGCCCGGGGGTGTGGAGTGACACCGGAGCGTGCAGCCGCTGGCACCGAGCGGGCCCCGGCCAGCCCGCGGTGCCCGGGGGTGCCGGGGCAGGTGTCGTGTGCCGGCCGGGCTGGCAGAGGGTGCTGCAGGGATAGACGGACGGGGGCGCGCCCCGGCCTGCGCGCACACACGGGACACGCACAGGGACACACGCACGCACACCCAGCCCGGCTGCGGGAGGAGAGGATGCGGCTGGAAAACGACGTCCGCAGCTGAGCCCAGCCAGGACCAGCTCAGCCGAGAGGAGATGCGGAACCGACCTTGAAAAGAAAAATTAATAAAGGCAGGAAAAAAAAAAAAAGGCACATATAAAATCCAGGAAAATGATGACATGTTTTAATAATCCCCTTTGCAGCCAGACAGGACCAGAGAGGAGGAGAACTGAGGAGAAGTAGCCGGTTAGGACGGAGAGATGTGCTAGAGGCTGAAGGGAGCAGAGACAAAACTTGCAGATAACTAACCCGCCCTCGGGAGGGCAGGACCCCCCGCCCTGAGCTCTGCTGTAGCAGGAGGGAGGAAGGGTTCTCCAGCCCCCTCTCCCTTTCCCCGCTCTGGTCTGGGCGCTGGGCATTGCACCTCCGTCCCGGGAGCGCAGCCCCTGCCCGCGCCTGCCCCTGCCGGAGCCACAGCCGGGTGTCGCGGCCAGGAGCCGGTCCAGCAGCACAGACCGGGGATTGCCCGGGCACCGGCCCCGGAGAGCTGGCTTTGGGTTTGTTTTCCACTCCCCTGGCGCTCGCTGTGTGAAGCAAATCCCTTGGAAGTGAGGGAGAAGCGGCTTCCGTGACAGCGGAGGGAGGAGGGAAATAAAATAAGACAAACCAAAATAAAAAGAGAGAAGAGCCAAGAAAGCACTTGCTTCTCATCATCTCTCAGGGACCAAAGCCAAGTCTGTTCTTCTTATGACCCCATGCTGCAGGGAGCGAAGGGAGAGAAGGTACTGGGGGGCACCTCCTGACAAAGCAGGGTTCAGGCTGCCCAGACCCCCTCGCCACCGCGGGGAGCAGGAGGCTGCGGGAGGTGCGACGGGGTTCGGAAGGCTGCCAGGGCGAGCCCGGGCACAGCCGAGCCGAAGCTCCACCAAAAGCAAGGAGCAGAAATGAAAGTTTCGAAATAGCATCCAAACAAGCGCCAAGGACTGGACCGAGCAGAGCTCCCCGCCTCGCATCAGCCCCCGATGGTGCATCCGAGGGGCTGCGCCAGAGACGTGAACGTCCCCTGTCCGCTGCATGGAGAGGGGTAAGGGCACAGAAACCCCTCGTTATTTATTTATTTATTGGAAGCAATGTATGGGTGACACCCAGAAGGCATCTGAGCACTGGAAAAAACCAAACCACCTCTGGATCCAAACGAGAACAAGAAGAATGAGACAGCAGCCTTGACCCGCTACACTGAGAGGAAGGTGAGCAGAAGGAAAGAAAGAAAGAAAGAAAATACAGAAAAGCCATGCAAGCACCAAACCTGTAGATTACTGCAGGTCTTTTTTGCTTCACTGAGGACAAATATTTTCTGACAGCCATGCAGCATAAAGGCATCATGCTGATTGTGTTCTTCGAATATTTTATTTCTGTGCATGGGGAAGCAGGTAAGCAAAATAAATCAATATTGCCATTCTGAAACAATTTATCCTAAGTTTAACAAGGGGGAAAGGGATAGAAATCAGGTCTATTTGTGAAAAAAAATTGTGTTAACATCTTTATTTTAGATTGATTTTTATAAGGAATCTATGTTAGTCAATATATACAAATGCTTCTTATTCCCTGCAATACCCAGCTTTAGTTCAGTCTCCTTCCAAAGACTTATCATAGGATGTACAGGTTCATACACCCTTAAAAGGAAGGAGTGTGTCATTTTTGCAAACAAAAGAAAAGTAAGAGAGAAAGAAAGAAGTAGATGGAGTGAGCTATGCTGGATGTTTGTTCTGAGGTTGAAACAGTGCCTTCCTAGGCAGGACAAGAGTGAAATGACAACATCCTTGGAAAGCATCAGTGTAGGAATCTGAATTATTCTCTGTTAACTTAATACTGCATCATTAAAAATCAGAGACACTGTTTAGAAAATCTTAACTCAATAGTTAACATGCAGAGGACAGGATTAAATTAGCATTAAAGAAAAATGGATTAAAACAGAAAGAGGAGCTGATTAGTTGTGTGTATATCTGTGAGTGTACAAATAAACATATAGGAATGATATAGCTGTAATGGTATTTACATGGAGTTCTAAAAATACCTGGATTATGATGAAGACAAATTCCTTAAAGGAAAGGAAGCAAAGCATTAGATTTTTTTTTTCTTTCTGTTGTGGTTTAATAATCTTTCATTTCAAAAAGGATTAATTACAAAAATCAGGTCAGAAAAATAAAAATAATTATTGATGAAACAATAGTACACCCTTGGTGACTTTTCCTTTGAGATACTGTCTTGGAATCTCTCTTCCTGTACAGGAAAGCATATCAGTGGTTTAAATGTCACCTGTGTGCTCAGAGCATTAGGACAGAAACAACACTCTTCACGCAGTGATTTGAAAGCAATTGAAGGGCTCAGCTATCCTGCAAGTTCCAGTGAAGGCAGAGGCAGATCAAGTGGATTCAGCTCAGATTATTCCCTAGCTAGAACCCCTCTGATAACAGACAGCAGATTGCCATAACTGCAAGAGTTATTTTCTTAAAAACTGAAAACAGCTCATAAATTTACCATCCTGTCATATTTCCCAGTAACTGACTGGGGGAAAAGGCTGTCTGCCACAGCATGACAGGGAATGAGGAGAAGGAGTACATGTGCCTTAATTTTCTTAGTGTCTTATTCTGGGCATTCACTAATTCCCAGGCTAGGATGTAGCCTCCCTATAGGATACATATGTCGACAGGCAGCACAGAAAGGTTACAGAGATTTCTTGTGAAGTTGCTGACACTGTTGCAGAAGGCAGCCTGTTACAGACCAGCCTAAATTTGCTCTGCATCCAATTCACTAAGTGAAAATGAATCTTCAAGGAAACACAGCTCCCAGCTGGCTGCTTGGAAAGTGAATTTGCAGGGAGGGAGTGTGTTCTGTTTGGAGCTAAACTCACTCAGAATAATAGTGCAGGACATAGTGAATAGCAGCAAAATAATTGGATATTGAAGGTGATGCTGCTAAGGATTCAATGTCCCTTTAAATAAATATTTGGTGCTTGAATAAAAGGTTGCACAAACCATCAGCCTGTGAAAGCACAGGGGGTATCTGGTAATTTTTGATTCTTTATTTAGAGCTGTGACAGGTACAGAGAAGTCTGGTTTTGGCATACTTCTTTAGCCTTTGGGGAGTACAAGGCACATAATATTTGTGGGGAATGCAACATTTGCCTTCTGCCATCTCTGTGCAGAGAAGACAGTCTGTGTTGTCAAGATTGACTCCTTAGATCTTTAAACACAATGGGGGGAAAAAAACTCAAAAAAACCAAACAAACACCTTACTTATTAGGCTGGAGCAGTCAGCTTGGGTTTATACTGTAAGATGTGACACTTGGACAATCCTTCCCCTTGTATTATGCAGGTGGAGGGCATTATTCCCCTCAAATAAATTCTGCAGTGATCAGAAAACTCCTGTATAACGGACACTTAGTGAAACTGACAACAGCTTGGGCTCTTGCTTCAGCCCGACCTCCCCATGCAAGCAGCACCTGGGCCAGCTCTCATCCCAGTGGGATCCCTGAAAAAGAAGGTGTTATGTGGTCAAAAATGGCCATTTCTACCAGCAGGCTTAAAATCAGTGGCAGGACCTGATTATTAGCAGAGCTTGGTTTAATGTGGTCTGAGGTTACTCAGCTCATCTGCAAATGAAGCTGCAGGTGTTGGAGCCCACTGCTGCTCCAGGAGAGATGTGGACAGGCAGACTGCAACTGGACACGATGGAAGAGAGCCTCAGCCTGCGATCTTATTCTTCTGTCCATGCCTCAAGTTGTGGAGGCAGCTTGGTTTCATAGCACATTCTGAATTTCACCTCTGAGGTATTTTGGTGGCTGGCTCATTAGCTCCAGTTATCAGGACTATTTTAGTGCAGAAATACACCAGGCTTCTCATAAGGGGATGAAGACCTGCCAAACTTACCGCATGTTGGTCCCAGACAAACAAAAGTGTTGTGCAGCTGCTGAAACCAGTGTTAAAGGGTAAAATTTCTAGGTCTGACTAAGAAAAACTTGAGCAATTGAAGTCCCCAGGGTGCTTAGATTTA
This sequence comes from Eulacestoma nigropectus, assembly GCA_013397775.1. Lineage (NCBI taxonomy): Eukaryota > Metazoa > Chordata > Aves > Passeriformes > Eulacestoma > Eulacestoma nigropectus. Next base: position 476,916 of record VZTE01001421.1, on the reverse strand, counting down.
GAATAACATTTATAAGGTTTTGGCTATTAAGAAAAAAGCTAAACAGATATATAACAAGTGAAATCCAGGTTGGACATACATGGTGAAACTTCTCCATTAAACACACAGCAGAAGATGCCCAAAAGTTTTGCTCTTTCTGATATATGTGAAATTTACTGTCCTGACTCACTCCAGGAGATTTGAACACACAAAATCATAAATCTGCATATGGAAAAGAAATAAAAATTCCAATTCAAATCACTCAGAAAATATTAGGCATCTTTGCAGTTACATCAGGAGGCTTTGGATGTGTTGCCATATGACCTTTCTTCTGTTGAGTATCCAATGGAGGGCAGAAAAGAAATGAAAAAAAAGTGGAACCTGTTTTTAGTTAATGTCTACAATGTTTTAGTGCACTACAAGATTGTGAAGTAAGAGCTCTCCATTTGAAATGGTGTCCCAGGAACATCAATAGTATGACCTCCCGTGAACTATGTGATTCCCTAATCATCAGATAACACCATTGTTATAACACGTGCTGGGCATGTGCCATTGACCTGGCACTTTGTGTCACAGCTCTGAGGGACCAGAAAACAAACAAATAAATTAATCATACCATTTACGGAGCCAAGCCACCCTCCATGGAATAAAAGCTAATCAACTTCTTAATAACATGCAGTGCCCATGTGTAATCAAACTGTTTAATTCTCTATGAATTATTCAGTGACTCCTCCTGGCAGTTGGGGTAAGTTGTGTGTTCGCCTGGCTGCTGTTTCTCTGGTACAGCAGTCTCCCCTTGCTGTCCAGACTCAACAATTCGTGTTGTTTCCACAGAACCAGTGACTGATGGACAGGCTGCACTATCCTTATGGCCAAGCAATGTTCTGCCAATTGATTTCTTTAAATACAAAGCTTTTAATCGACTGCACATTTTGTTTTCCAATCTCTCTTCTTCTCTCAAACTCCCTTCTGCTAATTTGCACTTTGTTCTTCTCCCATTTTCCTAATGACACAGCAGTTCAGACAGGAACTGTTTATTGATGTTGCTGCATTAGCAGGCAGAGCAGATAAACCTTCTTGTGACTGCTGTTCAGGAGAACAAACATCTTTCTTTTCAAGGTTCAGAAAAAAAACCAGCTAAATAGTCAATACAAAGCTAATAGCCCATTTATGGGAAATACAAAAAGCAGCCATTCCCTTTTAAAAATGTTTCGTTTTCTGCTTTCTCACATTCTTGTCTGCAAAGCTCCTCCTTATACAACTTCCTTAATTTAGAACTCCAGCATCCCATTTCTTCTGTGAAAGCTTTATTGACATAATCCATCAATAGAGATGGACTTTCTTTTAATTACGTGGTATATTTATACATAATCATCCATAATCCAATAGCATTTGTAACATGGATCCATTCATAATCAAAACTGAGTAACCTGACTCTTAGTCAGAACTAATGCTTGTTCAAAGCTCAGTTGTAAGGACCAGTCCCCCTGAAATTCTCTGGAGGCAAAGATGACACATTTGTGCAGCAACGAGGAAAATCCGTTAATACTGAATGTACTTAAACACAGAAATTGCCTTCTTTATTTGCAGTAGTTTTTACCAAGCGGTTCGGACATGAAACAAATCCCACTTGCAAAGACCTTCTTGAGGTTTGCACTTGTAGATCATTATATGTTTGCTTACTTCTGGTGGTGCTAAGAATCACCTGCTCAGCTGAAAGTGGGGAGCACAGAATGGAACCAATAGAGCCAAAAATCCCCATCTTCATTCCTCTCCAGATGGTTCTGCAGCTCCTGATGTCTGTGCTGGCACAGGGAGTGGTGGTGGGACTGGGGAGGGGCACTTCCATTCCTTTGATCTGAGGGCTGTTGGGTGCACTTGTAGTCCAGGCACTGCTGCCCTCTGAGTTCTGCCAGGCTCCTGGGACTGCCTTCGCTGAGGTACTAAAAAACAATCGCCAGCCAACACACTTCAAATCACCTTGAAGGTGGTTTCCACGTGTTTCTAAGAGCAGACAAGCATTTGTGGATGATCTGCTTCCTTGTTCTCTGAATGTAAGCTAAAATGGCACAAACCATTGGACAACAGGATTCAGTGAACATGCAGTAACTATTTTGCATCCTAACCCTGGAATGCAAAATGCATGAGGTGTTTTCCAAAACAACGTTCATGTCTGACCTTTCTTTCCTGGCCTATGCAGAGATGTCACTGAGGAACTAAGGACAGAACCAACTCAGAAGCAAAACTGTGCAAGCTGGACACATTTTTTCACTTTAAGCTTTCCTTTTGGAAAGAGGGATGTCCATTTCATTCAACAACATTTATTATCTGAGTACTTTTATGAGGCTGATTTGGAGACCCCTTCTTTTGACCTAACTTGATATTTAAACTAATTTTACCTGAGGAAAGGCTGAATATAAATGGAGTAAAGATTTAAAAAATTGACCTAGAATGTTGAAGTTATAGCTGACCTTTGACCTGTTCCTAGATTACCCAGGGTTTACTGCCATCCTATGTTTCATTGGAAGGGTCATTTCCTGTAGGACCTAAATCCAGTCATCTGACTTGTGACCTCTTGGATTAGATTTATGACCTTGCAAGGTCAGTCTTTAACTCCTTCTAGAGTGTTAAATTGCAAAGAGGACATTGTATGCCATTAGAAATACAGTTTTCTCCAGCACAGCAATAAGGTTTTGGAATGACCTTTAATTCCAGTTCACAAGACACTACTGATTTTCAAACAACATTAAGACTTTGTAGTTACCCCTACCTTTTCTTAATCTAGAAATAAGTAAATATACACATTGTAGATACCAAAAATTTTTCAGTATTTGCAAACTTGGCAAACAGAATGTAATCACCTACATTCATGTCAAGGTATTTAAACAAAAGAGAGACTTGATTTTCAGCTCCTACCAATTAATAACTCCACCTGATCTTATTAGAAGCAGTAGAAACTCAACACTCAGCTATAGAAATACAGGCTTCCTTTATGTGTTCATATGTGTAATTAATGTCTGTAACCTGTTGGGCAGGAATCATCTCTTTTCTTAATGTATGTATAGCATCCAGTCCAGTTTGACTTTGCTCTCTGATAACCATGAAAATAAAGGCATTGAATAGATTCAGTCCTTCAAAATGGAGCTTTACTAGAGTGAAAGTAAAAACCACAAGTCTTCTCTGGTTAACCATACAATTCAATAGACTGGCACAACTGCATTTTCAACGGAAATCAAAGTTAAGCACCATAAGCATTAGTTTTTCTAAAGATCAGTTTCTGAGTTAGGCACCAAATACAAGAACCAAATTTATTGAGACACTACCCCAAAACTTTGTGTGAAAAGATGAAGCGGCTCTCCTTCAAAGGTGTCCTCTTGGATGTCAGTCCCCAGATGAGGACTCCAAGCATTTGTGTTGTCACCTGCGTTATGCCCTGAGAGCTACTTGAGAAATTCTACTTGTGTTTCTTTTCCCTGTCCTTCAGATCCCTTGAGGCCACAAGCCTTCCACTGCAATGGCCGTGCCTGCAACCCTCCTGTGGGAAACCTCGCCACAGGAAGGACACCAGTGACCACCACCACGTGTGGCCAGAACAGCACAGAGCTGTACTGCTTCTACCCAGACCAGAACCTCCTCCACCACATCTCCCGTAGCTGTGGGCAGCCCCGCTGCACCAAATGCAACGTCAACCAGCCCGAAAACTCCCACCTCCCTGCTGACATGACAGATGATTTCTTTGCAAACCCCATCTCCTGGTGGCAGTCTGCCCCAGGGGTACACAGGGAAGAAATCCGACTGGACTTTGAAACAGAATTCTACCTGACCCATGTCATTGCTGTGTTCAAGTCACCTCGCCCGGCTGCGATGGTGTTGGAAAGATCCCAGGATTATGGGCAGACTTGGAGGCCCTACAAGTATTTCTCTGTCAACTGTACAGCTACGTTTGGGCTCCAGGATGATCTCATTGAGGAAGGCTCCACGTGCACTTCCAGGTATTCAGATGCAGTGCCCTGCACCAGAGGAGAGGTAAGCAATAATTGAGGTTTGGACTAAGTTTAATGTCAAACTGCTCAAGACTGCCAGAAAACCAGAGAGTGTGTGCTCAAAGAGATACTGTGCATATAAATTAAGAAAGGTAGCCCATCCCTAAAGGCTTTGTGTTAAGCAAATAAAGGGGAAGAAGAGAAATTATACATCAATGATAGAAATGCTTTAACAAATCTCTTTTATGAGAGCTCACAGGATAATATTAACATCCCCTAATTTTGCACTGCAGATGCCCAAAACTGAACTAGAATTCTAACAAAGTAGATGTAGGGAAATAAACATATGTAGAGTCTAATTTATCCAATCCATTTTTACTTTAGGATGACATGAACTGCATGATCTTTCTTTTTCTTCTCCATATAAAAACTCTCAGATGATTGGCTGACTCTTAAATACATCATTCCTCTAAGTTCAGTGTTTTCTTGCTTTCACTTTTCTTGCTGGTGGTGACTATGGCTGATTGTATCAAGCCATAGGCTTCAGAAATGAAACTGCTTGGAAGCAGGAAGTGGGAGTGAGCAGCGAGGCTTCACTATTCAATAGTGGGAAAAGCCCTCCTTTGGTATGAATATTCTGGGGTTTTTTTACACATATGCAAAAGAGTATTTTTTAAAAAAATGTACAATTGCTCTGATAAATTCCTCTGACAAGAACATTAACTACTGATTAGACTCTTTTCATTCATCAGTCTTGAAACCGTTCAGATCAGAAAAACCATATACATCATTGGTATCATTTTACAGAGAAGACAAAGGCACAAAGCAAGATTATAAGATATTCCTACAGTCACAACAGAGGCTTGAGTCTTTTAATTTCCTTTCACTTCCTTCTCTCTTCCTCAGAGAAGTCACAATCCTTTTGGTTTCCTTGTCTGGAAGTGGTCAGCAGATTCAGCAGTAACATTTCGCTGAAAATTAAGCTTAGGTGTGAGGTGAATGGTCCAGATAGGCTTCAAAATACCCAGTGTTTCAGCAGTGCACTTCAAAATGCACATGAGAAGAAACTCAGGTACTACACCTGAGGCAGGGACACAGCAGTAGGGACAGATTGAATTCATCTGCTTGTGACAGGCTAAGAAACATCTCTGCACATTAGAAACCTGGAACAGATCATCTGACTACTGAACAGTCTTACTTCTCGAGTAGTAATTCTGCTGGTCAGTTATCATGATTCATTTCATGTCAAAGTCAAGTGCAAGTCAAATACATCCAAATGTCTTCTGTAGAGAGGTTACAGTTTGCCACGTCAAGAACCTTGGCAAGTAATGTATTTTTCCACTCTTGTGTGCCTTTCCAATCAAAAATCTGGAAGTACTTTGCAAGACCCAGTTAATGATCTTCAGCACACATACAGGGGTTCTGCTGCCATTTCACAGATGGGAAAAGAGCAGCACAGAAACGTGAAATGTTTTGTGGTAAAAGAGGACAATTCTGGTTGAGTGAAGGACAAATTACTGAGGTCTGAGGGAAATGCCTCGGCCTTAAATACAAAACAACTCTCCCTTCTCTAGTACAGTATCCCCTGCACTATGTTGGCTTTTGTGCTTACTTAACCTTGGGGAATATCATTAAGACCATGTGCTGCTGCTACAACAAATCTGAGAAGTGGATGGCAGAAAATCAAATAATAAAACATTCATCCAACTCAAGCCTTTGTGATTATAAGTGTCAAAGTGATTCTGTCAATTTGGGCAGCAGCTACACTGAAATGAGTACATGTGTGTTTAATCAATCTATGCCGTGGTAGTAGACGTCTGAAAACAATAGTAATAGTAAGAACAGTCCTATATTTACAGGTTACCCTTGCAGATCCCAAATACTTTCATGAACATGAATTGAATACGCACAGAGGTCACTTCCTCCATGGGAGAAGTGCTGAAGTTTTAAAGCAGCACACAGGAATGTGTGGCAACTTAACAGAGGACAAGACAAATACTGTTTCACAGCACATTAACCCAAAAGGATTGTCAAGTTCTGGACAGACTTTACAGCGACTCCTTAATCAATCCATGAAATGTCCCTATGGCAAGGGTGCAGAAGCACCAGGCTTTTCAGGTCAGCAGTAGGACACAGCAGATTCTTTTGTGACTTGAAATAAAGGAAGGCAGAGTGCAGCTATTTAGAGTGGTACCTGATCAGATTTGCCTGACACTGTTACTGCTGTCACAGGTCTCATGGGAGATTTGCCCACACACCTCAGAACTGCAATTTTTACACCTTATTTTGAAGATGCCACAAATGTCACCAGGGCATCCCCTGAAGCACTGACTCAAGTGACTCTGAAGGCAGCTGATTGAATCCCCACCAGTATTTTCTTCAGTGTTCTCTGTTCTCTGCTTTTTTCACCTCCACTCTGACCTACCCAGTTACTGATTCTGACTAAGCCTTGGATTGCTGAGGGGCTCATATCACAAGCTGACAGCACTTCTGAAATGATCGAAACTGTTCTAACTTAAGTGCTAATTAATGCTCTGACATAAATGCCAGTTTTCTTTACTGAGGGGTTTGAAGTCATTTTCACCACATGAGACTCAGGTTATTCTTGGGTCCTATTCATTTTTAGAATAGACACAAATTCCTTTTTTAAGAGGGCACAAAAGGAATAAAATTTTTTTAAAAAGATGGCTTACTGAGAACACTTAGGTTTAAAACTCATGCTGGGACACATCATGAAACAAGATTTCAGGTCAACTGGCTTCCAGAACTGAGAGTGTAGGTGTGAAAGGAGAAGGTGGTAGAGCTGCAGTAACCTACACACATCTGTAAACTGAGATGCATTTCAGTCAGCACATTCTGGTCTCCAAGACCACTGAAACAGTTCCTTCCTGAGAGCAAGGTAAAAAGTTTGTCAGAAGAGAAAATTTTAGGAGACTAGAATGGAGCAAAAGGCATTGGATGAGTGATGTGACAATGTCACAGTAGAATATAAGGTTAAGTTAAGGCATATCCCTTGTCTCTGGTAGATTGCTCCTTATTTTTCACCTCTGACAGGGTCACATATCTCCATTCCATCTCAGACAAGGTACATCTGAGAAGGCATTGGGGAACACCTCATATAGAAATGCAAGAAAATTACTCTCTAATATATCTTTTCCATTTTCTTTTACTTAAGCATTGGTTAAATCCCTTACTCCTGTTCAGATCCAGAGTACTTTAGTAGATAGAATCTATATATCTGAAATCCTAGGATCCTCATCAAAATGAACTAAAACCAATACCAGATTTTTAAGGTCTGTTCATCATCTGTAAGTGCATCTATAGGGAATACTGGCAGGGAGTCATATGAATCAACTGAGACCTTTTTTACCCACTTGACCATCCATCTGTTCTTCTAACTTAAAAACACTGTCCTATATAGCCATGGAGCCTAAAATGAGCCTTCAGGTCAGCTGATATAAATCAAAACTCTGGCCCAAACAAAAATAGAAATTACCATGACATTGCATCAGACATTAATGTGACTTGCAGTTCAAACATCATGTGGGGGAAAAGGGACTAAAATGTTTGAACCTGCATTCTGACAGCACATGCACTCAAGGATCTGAGAGATTAAGAACACGTTTTTAATAAACTGGAATATCAGGAAATGAAAACAAATGTTCTCCTCCATTGAATATGATGTTTTCATGAAAGGAAGACATTAGCATGCAAAGTGGCGTGGAACACTGACCTACTCATAACCACCAGGCCCAGAAGGAGACCCTTCCCTACTGGGTCTAGGTAGTGAAAGGGAGTCCTGAATCAAAGGCTGGTTCATTTATATGAGTGTCTGTGTGACAGATGACACCAATGAAGTGTGATATAATAACCCCATTACTGGAATTCACTGGGGGCTGGAAGAATTGTGTATGCCTGAATTAAGTAACTGGTTTCTATGGCAACATGTTAAGTGTGCCTTGCACAGAAGACCTGTTCATTCGCTGTTTTGTATCCTGTGGTGACCTCTTTAGGGACAGAAGTCCCCAGCAGTACCTTTTGTCAAAGATGAGTGGACTCTCTTTGTAGCTAAAAGACATTTAATCACTCTTCTAAACACACTCCACTCGGTGAATGCCAGACCAAGACAGGTTGTGCTGGATGCAGTTCTGTCTCTTCAAAAGCCACCAGGTTGTTCAGAGAGAAGCCACAGTCAACCCTATGGAAGGTCTTCTGCATTTAACACTGAAGCCTCTGCTGCCTTTCTCCATCCACGTGGACTTCCTGAGCAATAGCTGTGGCAGAGGGACCACTTGCAGCCAAGCACCAACCCAGGCCAGGGACAAGGCTTTGTGTGGGATGTATGTGATCCTGTTCCAAGGACCTACATTTTTAGCTGTCTTTTCTCAAGCTTCTCTTTTACTGTATTCATGCCAAACCTTTTGATAAACAAAGAATTATCCCCTATGCACACACACACTCCCATATCCCTCATTAAGTGGCAACATCAATAATTCAAGAGGTCAACACTGAGGCTTCAGTGACTTCTTAGAGTTCTGATCTCATATGGCAGTGGGGTCACTGGAAAGAAACCTGCTCAGCATATCACAACGTTGAATTCCCAATAGTGAGATTCAAAGACAGGGTCTTGCACTTCAGTGAATTATCCAACAGTCATCAGGCAAGTTGAGAGGAAGCAGTTAACACCAGCAGTGTAAACAAGCTGATAGCACTGCCAGGCCCTGCTTCCCTGGAGGAGGAATTAAGGGGCTCAAGGATTTGTCTCTGAAGGGAATTTGAACTGACTGAGACTAGTCCAGCAATCCCATCCCTGGCACCAACTTGAGGAGGGCACCAAGTGTCCTACTCTGACCTGGGTTGTAATGAACCATTTCAGAAACGTTTGGAACATTACAAACCAGGCAGAGAGACACAGCAGTGGGGGTTTTTAGCATTGCTTCTGCATTTTCTGCATTTCCTGAACATACAAGGCAGCAGATACCAAATTATTTTTTCTTCTCACCCTGTTTTATAAAAACCTTAGTGGAGTTGCAGCCATTGCTTTTTTTTCCCAAGTCTCAAATGTGAAAAAAAAAAAAGTTGCCTAAAATGCTATGAAACTTAGTAATTTATTGTTGTAATTTTCAAACTCCGGGCAAAAAGAACACTTAAATGTTTGCTCTACAGTTGTCCACACATCACTGTCATGGTGAGATTATACATTTAGCTAAGTCTGTTCATGTGTAAGATTTCAGCCAAGACTTAGAGATATAAGTGTCTCCACTTATAAGAAATGGATGCTCTCCCATGAGAGCACAGCTTGGCTGACATGGGTTGACACTGAGGGTGATGGTTTGTTTTACCTTTCCCTGACAATCCAGCAAATAGTGAAATGAGTCTCCCTGTTCTCAATCCAGTTCCCAGTCAGGCTGTTGCACCACAGAACTCCTTGTGCCACCCTTTGCCATTTCAGAGCAAGTGCCATCCTGTATAATGAAAAAGGACACTGCACTTCATGGGAGCCGGAAATGTTCTCACACCCCCACATAAGCTGCTGCTATGTAGAATGGATGGAGTTTTTCCCCATTCCCTGTAAACAGACTGAAAGTTGAAGGGGTTTCTGTCAAATAATTTAGATTTTGTGTTCCAACTACATTACCTGTCTCATAGAGGATACTGCTTCTCCCTACAACCCTTGCCTTTCTACATGGATGTACATCTGCAGATAACCTGAACCTACAGAATATGATTTGTTTGAGGAAGAGAAAAAGTCTGCATAGCTCTTCAGATTTGCCTAACTTCAATCATGCCATAATCATATTGGCAGCAATGCCTAAATATTAATATTAAAGTGCCACACCAACTGGATTACTGGAATAACCTCAAAGCAAATGCAAACTGAAGGCACATCAGTCCTTTCTGATTTGGAGAATACAGAATGAATTCAGGATGCCACTGTCTTGGTGGTAGCTGAGTTTACCCAGATCAAAGAAATCTAAAAAATCAGAAGCACAATTATTTCTTTAACAAACTACCATATTCCATACTGGTTTCTAAGCTTCGTTCTCTGGAAGGACCAACAAGCAGTGGATCTTGACTAAAAAACACCATTCCGTGAGTTGTCAGAATAGACTTTCTAATGGCTGAGAGAATAGTTAGACTTTCTCTGTGCTCCAAACAGTAAATCAGAAAAAAGACTACTTCTTAGTTAAGGCTACTGTACCACAAGATGGAAGTCCATCAAATAAATCAGAGGATATATGCCACTGGGTAGGAAAAATTCTGAGACAGTTGTTTACTGTTCCTTTAAGAACAAAATCAACTCACATGAAAATCTCTTAATGAAGAGGATTTAGAAGTGATGAGAGTTTTTTATTGCAGCTTCCTTCTGATGGACCCAGTATAAGCACACAGACATTTCTGGCCTCAATAACCTGATTGTGTGCCACATGATGAACACAGCTTAAGGATGATTTGTAATATCGAATTCTTGCTCTGCATAAGGATCTTCTTTTGTAGGAGGCCATGCATTGGCACTGCCCTCCATTTATGATTCATATTCCTTGACCTTAGGCTATGAGTTTGCAAGGGGGAACCTTTGTTGTGTCCACATCTTTTCTGACTAATACTGGCTGGAAGATCAGGTTAAGAAAACAGAATTAGATGCATCAGGAATGGAGAAGCAAAACCTATGGCAAGAAATCAAAAATCTGAGACACTGTCTCCGAAATGAAGATGATCTCTTGATTGGTGATAAAACAATGTGAGGCTGTGCCAACTTGTGTACAGCAAAACCAGTCATCTAACAGTGGCTGCCTTTTTTAGCTTTGCATACTTGCAGCATTTTCCAGACTTCCTTGCTCTCAGGAAGGTCAGGAGGGGACAGGGTAGTGACCATTTTTTTGAGACGCAGCTGATTGACTTTTGAGAATGAGAATGACAAATATGTGCTCGATGGCAGATATGCAGATAAGCATGAATGTGCTACTCAGCATTCAGCTCCAGTGCCAGCTCCTGATTGTAAGAGAAAAAGGGTTAAATTATAGAGGTGCTGAACACCTTCAGCTTCCACCCAGTTCAATGGAAAGATTTCTAGGGTGTCCCTAAGCAGCATCAAATCACCATCAGATTTTCTTCTGCAGCTGTGCCTATGCTACTTTTATGACAGCTGCATACTGATGTTTAGGGAAACAACTGGGAGATTTCAGAGCAGTCTGATACAGCAAAAATAGAACAGAGCTTGCTACCAGATAGAGATTTCATCAGAAGAGAAATAGCTTTACAGTGAAAAACATGGGAAAGGCTTTTCAAAGCTTGCATCTTAATTAGAAGAAAACACTTCTTTTTCATTATACTCTCTTCATGTCTTTTACATGAATGTAATGGAAAACTGAAAATTCACACAGTATCTTTGGGAAATGAAAAAATAATAATAGTTCTGCTTTTCTGCAAAAGGCAGAAGTCAAATGTCTATCTGTATAGAAGGAATTTGCTTCATAGGCTTTAGACTTACAAACCTTGTGAACTGAAATAAAAGGAACAAATAACACAGTAAAAAGGTGGAAAAAGTGGAAAGGTGTCTTCCTACAGGTCATGATTCTAGGAGCTCACTAATACTTAGATCCATTTATAATCTAATCTTTAATACATTCATGCCTCAATGGTTGAGATGGCCAAACTTTTATCTTTTGCCTGTAATTACTAAAATTACATGTATGAACATCCATCTCCAGGAATTCTCAGTGAAATTTTCCAGATACAGCTTTATTAATATTCCTCCCATTGCACAAAGTACTTGAATACTAATATCCCGTTTTTATGGAAAGAAAACAGTACACAAAATTGAGTTTCTACCGAAATCAATCCAGAACAGCCTGAGACCCTAGTTACTTGCTGAGCATTATACTGAACAGTTGTGCTGGGGCTACGACCAAATAGTTCCATTCCCAACTCTGTATTTTTATCAAAGTGACACCTTCTCCTTTTTTAAAGAAATAAAATTCCTTCCTAAATCATATAAAATTATCAACCACCACCAATCTGTCTCTTAATTTAGGATCCATTTTTCCTTAGAGAACTATAAACACAAACACATTCATTTAACACATAATCCTGCACTTATAACACAGAAAAAAAAGTTTAGGGAGTTGGTTTTGTTGGTTTATTTATTTATTTATAGTTAAATTAAGCATTTATGCAAAAATAATTCCTGGCATGTAAGGTGAGATATCAGCTCTTTTAAAAAAATTTATCCCAATCTAGAATTATTTGAATCAATACATATAGTAAACTAATGAGGAGAAATTATGGATACTAACATTTTGTTCTTGATAGTAGGGCAATCTATATGTTAAGGAACCACTTTATGACTGGCACTCTAATGTGAGAAGAAACATTCAATCAAATATTAAAAATGAGGCAAGAGATGGTGATTACCTTATATGATTTCCTGTGCCCAAGGATTTTAGCCACCAAAATTTCAAGGAGAATGGGACATTCAGAAGGGATGAGCGAGAGAAATTCCATTTTCCAGTTGTATGCATATGTGAAATAAAACTGCTAAACTGATTTACTTATGAAATAAAACTTCTACCTCTGTGCAAAATGTAGCTCACCTAAACTTACTTCTATTGGCACAACATATCTGCTGATCAAAATGTCTTTGATTTTTACAAAGTTAAGGAAGGTTAATTCCTTACTAGAGGTTGAATCCTAGAAGAATATTTAAGTGCTGCTCTCAGAAGACCTCACCAGTGTTATGTCACCCAAATCAGATCTTTAACACTTAACAAGACTTGCCTTGGGAGAAATAAGGACAAGCAAATCTAGTCTCACCAGTGAGCTTATTCCAGACAGAAATGTGTCATGAATTAATCATACAAGCAAACTCTTGTACCTCAGCTGGAATGGAATACTGTTTTTTTCTTAAAAGGATGCTGCAATCCCTATGGGACTTCCAAGCTATTAATGTCTCTACTCACAAATGACATTCAGTGTTCTAATGGGATATGGAAAATGCCAAAGCAACTCCTCTCAAGAGAGGCAAGGCCAGAAATGAAAATATTTGTAAAACAATAAATCCACAGGAAACCAAACCTTTTTCTAAGCTGTCAAGCAAAGAAACAAGAAACAAAACAGCTTGGTGAAAGCAAGGTGCCCTTTGCTGAGAGAAGAGCCTCCGACAGCTGCTCTTTGCCTAAAGAACTCAGTGCTCTCAGAATGCCAATTAAGACATGGGGAGGACAGATAATTGACTGGAGACCCCAAAATAGGAATCCATATGTTTAAACTTGTCATGCCATGTACAAAATAGGTTTCTAGCAGTGCACAGGATTTTCTTCACAGTTACCATAGTACAGTGCAAGACTATTGCTATCAAGGAGAAGTATAGTGCCAGAGAGTAAAAAGAAACATTTTGGCCATTATCTGCTGATTTTTTTCAGAGAGACCCAGTAAAAACTCTTGTTCTTCACCTCGTTCATCCCTCCTCTCTGTCTCCTGTGAGGAGTCCCATAGCTGTTCACAGCTGGGATCTCTGGCACAGAGACGTGAGGCCTCTTGCCCAGCCTTGTATAAGGAGGTCACTGGCAGGACCAGAGCAGATCTTGCAGAAACAGTGCTATGTCAATTACCTTTCAGATGTCTATTTTCTATAGCAAAGTACCTCTAGCATTTATGTTCTCAAGCCACTTATCTGGTGGGTATCCCTTGGAGATACATCTGAAAGGAGATACCATTTTTACTAAGCATGTATATTAGAGAAACCATAGACAAGAATGCTAAGTGTGAGAACAGAGCTTATAAAAGCCAGTCACTAAATAGACTGCTTTACCCTTGATTCCTCTGGTTTATGCCAATTTAAACAGTTTCATAGGGACTTTCAACCATTCTTTGAGATCTCTGAGTTCAGCAGACTCTGCAGAACTGTTCCACCCAGTTCCCTACCTTGGTCTTAGTTTAACTGACCACATGGGAAGGAGATGTGTGTGTGTCTGTACAAAACCAGGTGCTCAGGACTCTGAGAAGCCACTCCACCTCTGTGTGGTCCATGGGGGACTGGGAAGAAGAGAGGGTTCATAGAATGGTTTCCACTAAAAGCTCAGATCATCCTGGATTAGGGGAACTGGACAGATATGGAGATTTGGTCTTTGTCCTGTGAATCCATCGTAAGGGGAATGCTGGGCACCTGGGCAAAACAGAATGAGCCATTTGCTTATGGTTCCATTGACCAGGGGAATGTAGACACAGGGGTGGAAATGCTTGGGCTATTTTGTCATGGCTTCATTAGTCAGGGGAATGCAGGCACCTGCATTGCATAGCCTGGGCAATCTGCCCACAGCTCTATCAAACAAGGAACTGTGGGCATCTCTGACCTCACCAAGCAGGGCTGTTTGCAGCTTTGTAAGTAGCTGACAATATAAGAGAAGAGAATTAAAAGAAAAAAAAGAATAGAACTAACCAAATACAAAACACTATGGGCAGATGGGAGAGGTACCACTACCTTTGCTGAGTTCTGTGTGAAGCCTGGCAGCTGATTCTGTTAATTAAGGGGATTTCTCTCCCCACGTGCCATCAACATGCAACAGAGCTATCTCCTAGGCATGTACCATAAGCTCTTTTGTGCCTTCTGCAAGCAAAAAGGAGCAAAAGTATTTTACATGCTACAAGTATTTAAACTGATCAGTTCACTAGGAAGAAAGAAAAAGAAAAACTGAAAGAGAGAAAGAAGGAATCCCTATGGAAACAAAGATTTCACTCTGCTAGTACTAACAGAGTGAGTCAGACCGATACTGTGACCACTTACAAAGCAGGGCCAAAGACCCCCAAGGGCAAGTCCCCCTGCCATGATGGAAAAGCTCAAGCAGAGGAGAAAACAACTGTCAAATTGGAGTTAGCACATCTAAGCCTGAAAACAGTGCTAACAGTTCTGTTTCACTGGCAAGGACCATGGTGCAGCCCTCAATTATCAACCCTTCCCAAAAGCAACAGAAACAAGCACACCCTGAGAGATAGTGAAGGGTAGAGTGGTGATGAGCTAAAATACAACAGTCACTGTTAAACACCAAATTAGAACTGATGCTCAAAACCCAACTGTTGCTGCTCTGGAGAACTATCAAACAGCAAAAATGCTGTGACAGAAGTGTAACAACCTACAGATAACCAGCAGGCACTAAGCACCTTGGGTCTTGTGAACTCACTGCAGTGTAGCTTCTTCTAAGGAACAAACCACCTGGCTTTGTTTGCACACAGAGTTCTCTCAGTGCTCACTTGCCCTAAGCTAAGCTGTGTTTCCAGCATAGCTCAAGTGACTGAGTAAAAAGTCTGATCACAGTTTCTACTTCTTTCACAGATGCCCTTAGTGCCTTAGTTTTCCTGACTCTAGAACTCATGCTAAAGCTATGCTCCTAAAATGCTTCCAGAAACTGGGATGGTAGTAACACTGCATTTATGCCAATAAACCTTGGATTTCTGAGTGACACTGTTGTCACTTGGCTCAGAAACACAAGGAAGTAGACTTGTCCCTTGACATATTGGCTGAACTGCAGGAAGTGACAGGGCTCAGTAACCCCAAGGAGTGATGTTTAAATGAAGGCATTTCCCATCTCACACCTGAGATGGGATGAAAGCAGGGACACAGTCACATGCTGTGGCTTGGCCAGCTGGTGGTAACTCAGCTGTGATGCTCTGGAATCAGCCACAGCCCCACAACTGCTTACGCAGAGCCTTCTAAATAGGAACTATTGCTTTTCCCTGAAGATCGTCTTGGGATATTTGCTGTGTACGAAAAGCCCTCTATCTGTTCTGAGATGTGAATATTCCCTCTTTCAGGTGATTTATCGTGCCTTAAGTCCGGCTAACAAGATTGAAGACCCTTACAGTCCTGAGGCTCAGGATCTCCTGAAGCTCACCAACCTCCGCCTGCTTTTGTTAAAAAGACAGGAATGTCCATGCCATGGCTCAGGATTGGTAGAGAAACCCCAGAGATTTGCCCACTATGCTATTTATGACCTGATCATCCGGGGAAGCTGCTTTTGCAATGGGCATGCAGAGGAATGTGAGCTTGCCAACAGGACGGGAGTCATGGAGAACATGGTGAGTTCCAGACATTTACCAGCTTCCTAGACTTGCTACTTGCTTCTGTTGCCTCAGCCCAAATGTATATTTTGTGTGTGATCCTGTCCCAGACTCCCTAAGCCTATCCAGAAAGAAGGACAGCACAGTCAATCCACATTAGTGAAATCTACACCACTCTGGGAAAATATTTCCTATACTCCTTTCTACAGTTTCATGTATAATATCTGCATTGCTAAAAACTCCGGACCTCAAGATACTTCTAAATTGAAAATGGCCTTTGTAACTGGAACCAACCCCAAATATAGTGAATAAAATCTCCTACTTATATGCCTGCACAGAACTGAACTAATATATTTGATGCAAAGTCTGCCCAGAGCATAATTTCAGCATCAGATCTCGGATTTTCTGAGTTTGTGAGACATAAACAGTTCTGTCATACTTTAGGGTTTCAGCCGTCACTTTTAGGTTTTCAACTTTCTGTGTTCTTGTTACTTTCACAACACAGACAGCAATGTTCAGGACGTGAAAATAATTTCTACTCCCCCACTCTTTTATCCATGCATCTTTAAATGAGTTAGAATATTTTTTTTAAAAAAAGCCAAACTTTGTAGTAAAATTATTCTGTAGTACTTGGAGTATCCCTTCCCTGTTCAGTCTTTTATCTGCATTTGACTCTGGATGTGCACATGAGGATTTCAGTTTGAATGCAAACTCAGACATTGAAATTCAGAGGGAATGACTGATGACTCCTTTTTGATTTAGCTGCAAGCATTGTGTAGAGAACTGTAATAACAGTTATGGGGAGATTTAATCTAATCAAATATCCAGATGCATCTAGACGCATACATCAGAGATAGAATTCAATCCACTTTAAACTAGTCAATATCTCCCCTGGATCCAGAAGTCTCTGTCTCTGTATTGGTTTTGAAAACCCAAATAACCCTTAGAATTCTAGTCCCTGGTGCACTCTGACATAAAAGACTCAAGAAAAACATCCCAAGCTAATTTCTGTCCCTTTAGATATATGGTACACATGACATTTTGGTTTATGTTATTTTGGAATGTGCATTCATTGTCTTCCTTTCAACTTTCATAGGTCCAGAGGTAGATATTGTGAGATAATTAGGAATGTATGACTTTCAAATAATTTCTGAATCTGTTCCATCTGTGGTATAAATCCAAGATTCAGCTACACTATGTGATACTATCACATTCAAACAATATAGACTCACTTAAATCATAACTGTGTGGAGAAAAGCTGTTTAAAGAGTGCACCATCCTTACTGCAAACTGTTAAATATACACATAGTGAAATCAAATAGATGAATAACATACTAAGTGAATGCAGCTGGTAGAAAAATAAACATTCTGCCCATCAGAAAAGGAAAACACTATATTGTGTATGTTACTGGCATAACTACTGTAAACTATGACTGGATATTTTTCCCACTGGTCACAAGGGAATAGAAACTTTTTGTGCCATCAATGACTTCACGGGGCAGAAGGTGAAATGGTTTTGATGAAATTCACTTCATGAGTGACTCATGTCCCAGGAGAGAGAGGGTGGATGCAGCACATGATTTGCACAGATATTATCAAGTCTTTCTCTAAGCAAGGATTCAAACACAAAATAAGTAATAAGTGCAAAAAATAAGTAAAGTCTTCCATAGTTTTAACTGTCTCTAGAATCCTAGAAGAGGCCTGGAAAAGACCACAAGTGGGCTGGTTTGTGTCCTCACATAAAAGTATGATCAAGCACACCTAAACCATTCACTAGTGAACACTTGTGGAATGAGATTTTCCTGACAAAGTACATTCAAGCTTTTCTTCAGTGCCTGCTTAAATAATCTCTACTGCAAATAAAGGTGATTCCTTCTTGTCCCCTCCTCCCCAGTGACCAAAGTGAGCAGTTGATCCTCCTTCTGCAGATACGATTGGAAGCTTCTTACCATGTCCTTCCTTAGGTTCTATTTTTTGTACTAACCAGAGAAGTGTGAAACTTTAGGTGGTAAAAACTTAAAATTCTACTCCCAGGTCACACAAGCATAGAGTAAAGATGATCATGCTACTGTACTCATCTTTCCTCTGCTCTAGACATTACAACCTAAGTCTTTCTCAAATACAAAAGACAACCCACTCCTGAAAGATGCAGGTCCCTGGATCCTTTTATATTTTATCCAATACTTACCCATGATGATCTTGTAGTGGTGAGGGGAGAGTTCACATAGGTCCAGACCTCAGGGTTTGGTTTACACAGCCAGCATGAGGGAGTTTATGTAAGTGTATAACTTCTTGGCTTGCAGTACAGTAATCTCCTTGCCTACAAGCAGGAGGAAAAGGCCTTTGTTGTTGAGGGTTGAACACCAATGATACAGTTCCTATCAGCCAAACTACGCTGCAAAAAAATCTTTGCCATTTTGCAATTTCTTGGCAGAGGAAAGGTGCTCTGCTTTCAGTCACATGGTAATGGTGACCCACATAAAACAGGGTGTGGAAAAGATGTTACAAACACTGCACATCCAGAAATAATCTGATTCAATCCACAGGCCATATCTAATATTTAAGGTACACACGAGCAGAACAAGTCCCAAGACACACAGTTTTAATTGTGAGTGGTGTGGATGATGTCAGAGACTGAAGGCAGAGCAGCTTTATGTTTCCTGGGCTGCTGTTAGGTAATTAAATAAAATGCTGCAAAAAATAAAGACCTCCACAGAAAGTCTTAAGTAATATGCATTTTAGCCTCTTAATTGATCATAGTCCTCCTATGATGTGTTTATCTTCTGTAGTTAACAAAAACAAAAGCAATTTCATGTAGAAAACAACTGTAATTGTTTGACATGGGATAGACCCAAAATCTGAGATCATTCCACACTTGGGTCTTAGAAAATGCATTATTAAGTCTGCTCTTCTTACTCTGACAGAAATCTCTTCCATTTGTAATACTCCTAAAACTGCTAAACTTATACTGCATGGAGGATAAATAATGGAGAAAATTAAAGCAAATTTCTTGATACTTTTGAACCAATACTTTTCAGCACCATTTTGGAGAGACTGGATTATCTATGGCTATTAGATGATCTATCAATGATGAGTTTATCTGTGGATCTGTCGCTTCAGTCATGGCAACCCATTCAGCTTCTGGCCTCTTCACTGAGGCTGCCAATAAGAAATGAAGCTCTGGCAGAAGAAATGTCACAGATGCCACAGTGTCATAGCAACAAATGGATACAAGAAAACTGCAGATTGTAAACCCAACGTCCAAATGGTGCATCATTCCTCATAGCTTAAAATCCTACATAGTTTCATGCATATTTCTGGTCATAAGTTTGTGAAAATACAGCGAGATTCAAAATAGGCTCATAGGATCCAATGAAAATATTCTCTGACTTCTTATTTTGGCGGCAAAACAGTAATAATTACTCTTTCTATGGGGCTTTTTTTTTTTTTTAAACAAGCCATGCACCCACCTCAACACAATTTATCTAGATGACATTTCCTGTAGGAACTACTGAGAATATCATGTTGGATAGGAGGAAAACTTTGAGAAATGAAGATGGGAGCTGTAAATAGGCAAGAAACTTCAGGACAAACATATCTTGAATCTAGGATTTGTTGCTATTGACAGTGATGTTTTCTGGGTTTCTATTTATCTTTCCTCAGACCAAAAAAAAAAAAGGAGAAATGTCATTCCTCACCCAACTCCAATAGCTTCTTATGGTAGCTAAGGGCAAAATTCTCCTTTCTGAATATAACAGCCTGCATTTTTCAAACTCTTACAAAACTTCCTCGGTCAATAAAGGAAATTACTGAGATTGTATTTTGCCAAAGAACCTAGGGAAGCTTTTTTTTTTTTTTTTTTAAATGTGGGGCATTAATATGCTGTTATAACTGCCAGGACTCAGCCAGCTGAATGCATCTAGTCTTGTTCTATGGTTGGATGCAACAGAACATAATCGTGTCCAAGGTATTGACACTGCAAGATGTACAAAGTTATGTGTGTCTCCACAGAGCTGTCAGGTTTAGGATCTGCTTTGATGACCCATTTTAGCTGAGCCCAGAGGTGCTTCCAGAACAAAGTTTACAAAGCAGAAAGTGCATATGGACAGAACACAGAATCTAGACCAAAGTCCTTCTCGTTTGCCAAACATTGCACAATTCTCTTTGCAGCCCATGAAAAGTAAGTATGGGAAGAGGAAAGCAAACGTGGATTAAAATGTTTTTGTATAAAGCATTAGGGGTTTTTTTTTTAACTTGTTAATTATTGGTACCTACACTGCCAGGAAATTCTTAAAAGCAGCCTCGGATGTTTCCTTTGCTTCTTTATCCTGTTTACAGAGACAAACTAGACTCCCTGTGGGCCTGATCCTCCACAATGAAGCAAATGGAAAGTTTTCCACTTACTTCAAAGGGAGCAGGATCTGGTTCTAAGCAGGATTCCTTGTTTGGCATAATGGAGGTTACATAAGGTAAAACTTGCTTTTTTACATCAATTTTCTAGGTGACCAGGCTGTCATAACTCTTGCAAATATTATCTACCTCCTCTTCAGGTATCTTGTGCAGTTCTATTCATAATCCCCAGCTAAATTTTCACATTATCTGATTCCAGCTGTGCCCAGAACTCAGAGATGCAAGAGGTGCCATTCACTTTCAGGAGACTTGAGCAGTGGTATTTACTCGTTACACTGTGATTCAGGCATTCACCTCTTAAAATACTGAGTCTCATTCCCTTTTCTGCTTTCTCCATTCTTAAGACACTCACCAAGAGCTGGTGACCTGCTGTAACTCAGATGCTGCATTTCAGCCTGACAGCAGTTCCTCGTGTGCAGTTTGTTACAGATTGATAATGGAGTTACTGGCACTGCAGGCAAAAATAAGAGAACAGCTTGCCCCCCAAAATCAATAATAATCAAGTTAGAATTCCAAAAGAAAACAATAAGAAAGCAGAACGAAATATGGACTGAGGGACAGCCCAGTGTGCGTGTAAAGCCTGAGGGAGGTGAAATCAGGCAGAGGGTAGACTTGTGTCTTGAAACTGTCATAGGCTGAGTGGTATCCCTTCACATGAAACATGAAGTTTGTACCCCTTCCAGTATATTTATCCTGTTCTCTTGTTACTGTTCAAAAAGTTCTTAGGGCTGTCAGTCTGAATATTCAGCTAAACACTATCACTGATTTTTCTGCACCATTACCAACTCAGTGAATTTGGAACCAGCAGCAGCTCATTCACTCACTCACTGCTATGGAGATCAAAACCTGTATGGGCTCAGGTGGCTCTGCCACAAGTGTCCCAGATCGACTTATCCCTGTCAAGTTCCCGCAGACTTAATTTACCAAAGTCATCAAGTATGAGCCAGAAACTCAGTTCCCTCAGAAAACAGCCATATGCGTACTAGTTTTCAGACACATACATGTATTAGACCTTTCCCCAGAAAACAGTAAGTGACAGAGGAAAATAATGGCTTTTCTCATTCCTGATTAGAGCAGGAATTTGAACTGTTCATCTGCCCACAGCAGGCACTGTAGTCTGGGACTTCCTCCCAAATCACCCATTCTCTTTGCAGCTTTGAAAAAGTTGAAGGAAAATTTTAGTTTGGCCTCTATAAGTTGTATGTGCTCTCCTTAGGACTCGATGTTGAAGGATTTCTTGTAAATCTGCATGGATATGTCTTTTCATTTGGAGAGACCACAGAGCCCATTTGAGCTGTAAGAGAAACAAAGCAGAATAGCAGACACTGTTCATTTAACCATGCAAAATGACCCAGGAAGAGTCACTTTACTACAAGCAGGTAAGGGATAGCCTCTGATGTCATTGAAAACTGCTGTATCCCAAATTTCTCTGGTGACATTACAGTGTGAATACGGAGTCCAAAGGCAAACATTTTTTCTGAATCAGCAGCAGTTGCTCTGACCTGGAAGGCTTCCAAATTTAACCTTCATTCATTAGGAAAAAAGCCCCCAAATAGACTGAGAGTAGCCCAGGAGAAAGAGCAACAACCACAATGTTTACTGAAAGGACAGTAGGTAAAGAAACTAAATGGGCAGAGAGAAAGTGAGAGGCTTCAGGTATTACACAAAGCTGAACAGAGTTTAGAAAAATTTAAAAACTGCAGGACAAAGAGGTGGAAAATTTTCACTCACTTTCTCAGCTGTAGATCAGAATTCAGGTGAAGCAGTTTCATGCAGTCAAAGGTGACTAAGTATCATGTAATTTCTTGGAACTGTTGCATGAAAACAGGATATAGTTCTACACTATGTGCTATAAATCCACCAGAAGTTACAGAGCTCTGTGGAAGAACTACTGGATGAAACTCATGGCTTAGTATAGCAGGTCAAGCTAAATGATTGGAACCGATCATCCTGGCATTAAAATCCACAAAGCTATAACCTCCTCTATGTCCTGATTCAAAGCTGTTCAGGTGGTTGATGTACAAATCAAAGCCTTTGGCAGCAACACCAGACTTGTAACAGCATGACTGTACTGTGAGACAGATGAGAGAATTAATCCAGATTAAAAATACTAGTGCCAAGGGGAAAAAACCCTTGGTTTAGCTTTTTTCCAAACATGGTTTGGTTTTACAGCCTAATTTATATACAACTCAGGGCATGATGTAGGTGATAGCATAGAAAGTAGTAAGGAAATGTCTCAAATTGAGATTACCCCAAAAAAGTTTACATCATGAAGCCACAGTCCGAGAACACAGCTGCTATACCAAAATACAAAAGTAGAACTTACTTTCGCATGGCCATTAAAGCCAATATGATGGTGATTGAGTACAGCAAAACATTTGTGTTCCTTTTCTGAACTAATAATATCCTCTAAATTCAGGTAGGTCAGTTTATAAACCTCCATCCTTTGCAAAATTGATTAGAAAACTTGAAGCATGATGAAGCTAGAATATCAGCAATTAAAGCAACAGTTTTCATTTTTCAAAGCTGACAGCCTGCATTAGTGACAGGAGCAATCCCAGCTGAACTCACTTGGAGAGCAAGACTGCAAGAACACAAACTATCCCAGGTGATGCACATGGGACTTCAGACTGGTATTATGAAATGGGAAGGTTTATACAACCACACAGTCTGCCTGCCTGCATCTTTTTCTCAGATCCATTGCCCATAATACCTTCGCAAGACACCATCCAGTTTCAAAAAAGTTTGTCAGAGCAACTGAATTCTCAATACAATGAATGGGAAAGAGCTTCAGAGACAATACAATTATCAGAGTAATGAGGAAAAGCAGATGAAGGGAGGTGTCATAAAAATAAATTTCATAATGTTTCCAAAGTACTCAAATATTGCAGAAATGAGCACAGTGGAGAAGTCCATACAGGCCTAAACACTTTTGTATCTAAAGATCAGGATATGTCAAGTGATGTAGTGTTACCTATGGAACAAAGGATAAAGTGAAATACAGTGAGACAGAAATCCCCTGGATCTCAGTTTTTCATCATTTATCATGTGCAGATGAAAAATGCACATTTATATGCATTCATATAAATGAGTGTCATAAACTACTCAGGCTTTAGCTAAAAACTGGCTGGTTTCCTAACTGGTGGCATGGATCTTGCCTCTGTTACTCACACCTTGCTTTCAAGCTTCCTCCACCTGGATTGCCAGCTCCAAATGCAGAAAGCTGAAGTATTTTTTACCGCAGGTGCCTCCTTGTAGTCAGATATCCTAAAGATTCCAATGACATTAATCCAGTGGCAATCAAAGTGTTATTATTAGGGTCTTGAGGGCACTAATAGAACTTTAACAGCCCTGACCAGCCCCACCTGGGACTCTTACCTGTGCTCTCTGTCCATTGGCTTGGGGATTCTATTTAAGCTCAGCCCTGGGCCCTCTCTGCCTGTTTGAGCTCTGCTCTGGGTGTGCATGTTTGTATTCCTGGTCCTGCCTCCTGGGGGAATGTTGGGGTTTGGCTGTAGGTCTGTCCCTTCTCTCATAGTGGCCCCTCTGCACTCTTCCCTGGCATGTGCTGTACCTTGTCTCTTGTTCTGCCCTCTGAATGGACTTTGCATCCATGTTGTGTCTTTCTTGGCCTGTCTCTCACTGCTCCTGAATTATCCTAGTCCCTTTCCTTTTTGTTTCTGGGCTGTCAGTGGACTTTGGTGCCAGCTTCCTGCTCTGCCCATAGTGCTTGGGTTGGTGTCCCCTCAGTAAGGGCACAGACTTTGCTGTTGAAAACTTAAGCTTGTAGCTCTTTGGGCCTTAAAGAGCAACTGCTCCTTGTTGCTTCCTGACAACCCTGTACTTATTAATCATTATTATCTTCATGTAAATCTGACCCTGCTTTCTAGGACATAGAAAAGTGTTAGCACAGTTCCCCTGGATCAGTACTTATCTGATTATCTTCTCTTTCTTGGCATGATATTTGTGTTCCAGTGAGGTCCTGTGTATCTTGAGACCTTGTTTTTAGTAGAGATTGCAATTTTCTAGTTTTTTGGTCACACTTTGGTGAGGGAAATGCAGACTTCTTTAAGCAGTGAATAACAGATCAGGGACACACCTGCCCTCCTTGTGTTGGTGTTGAATGTGACTCTCACAATCTCCTGTCCCTAAGCAGATATCCCATTTCCTATTTTATCTCACAGTTTCCTGTATTTTATTCTTGTTCTTTCTTGGACTTTAGTCTCTGGCTGCCTCTCCTATCTCTTCCTCTCTAACAGAACAAATTGTCTCATTACTCACAGCCACCTCACCTACCCTTATTTCAGCCCACACTTCAACATAACAGGTCTCTTCCACAGCTCAGCTTTTCCTGCATTAACCAGTCTTTCTGTGATGGCCACTTACATCCATTAATCACTTTTCTTGTGTGTTCAGTGTGAGCTGTTCATCTCTGCTCTCTTCTCCTACCCAAATCCTTTCTGTAATTCATCGTCACCTCATGTTGCACTCTCCTCTGTAGCTGCTTCACCAATGACTGCTACTTGAGATCACTCTCCATGGAAAAAAAATATTCTTTGATACCCATGCACAGACAACACATGGCAGGCTACCTTCTCTTTCATTTTTCTTTACCTCTGTATCAATACCAATCAATTCTCTTTGCCTTGTTCTTAAACATATACAAAAAAGGTTGGTACCCAAACCTAACACTTTCTAAAAGAAGTTCCATGCCAGCTTCCCTGTTTCCCTGTGCCCGCTCGATGGCTGTCTACTTGGCTTTTCAGCCCTTTTGTCTAAGCCAGTCATCCTTCCATATGTATTTGGCAGCTGTTCCATAGCAGGGATCACAGGTAAGAAGCTTCCTCTCTGCCTCTGTCCTGCTCACAACATGCCACAAACTACAGTTCACAACAAACCAGTGGGCAATGAGCAAACTAACACATCTACTTTCCAAAGAATAACTCGGCCTTTCCTTTCCTCTTTCACTGAATTTTCCTGTTTATTTTTCTGAATAATTGTTCATGAGTGTTCACACCATCTGTGCTGTGCATTGTAAGCCCAGGGTCCTGTGGAATAATGAATATTTGATCATATCATTCAAGGTTAAAACAAGATTGCAAGGTTTAATTCTGCCATTTCCCAACTGCAGAGTCTCAACGTTTTTCATATTTTTTTAATATAGTGAATACACAGCTTTTGTATATATTTCTAAAAAATCAAATGTGCTAACTTACAGATTTTGCATAGAAATACATTTCAAGAATTATTTCCTAAGAAGTGAAGAGATACAGGATTTTGTTGTGATCTATTTTAGAATGAGCTTTAAAGTTCAGGTGGAGTCTGGAGATGTTCAAATCTATAGTTCTTGATCAGGTTCATTTTACCTTTTCTCTGTTCTCTGGCTTCTGAAGAGCAGCCCCTATGACCACAGGGGAGAACTTAAAGCCTGAGATGTCAAACCCAAACAGGGAAAAGCACAACGCTGTGGTATTAGTATTTTTGTCTCTGTCATTTCTCATCCTATTTAGCGCCTTGAACGTGAGTGAGGTCCTTGTGCAGGGTCTGAGAGGCTCCATGCAGGTGCTCCGTGCTGTGTCCCCGGGGCGCTGGTGCGGGCTCTGACAGACTCGCACATCCCGAGCTCTGTGCTCACTGTGCCGTGAGGAGCTGGCAACCCTGCCAGCTGGCCATGGAGGGGCGATGGCATCAGCTGCAGCCGATCCCTCTGCTTGCTACATCACATTTCTGCTCGGGGAAGATTAGAAACCAGGGCAGCGGAGAGCAAATTGCTGCAGGCGCACAAGTTTGGGGGCAGAAGTAGTTTCAATAGTAACTTTCTCTTTGAGGGCTGGACTAGCTCAGTTTCCAAGGTCTGGTTTCTGGTGCGAATACCTTCTTCCAAACCTGAGTATTTGAGTATTTCCTTGACTAAAAATCCTTATTGTGTTCCAGTGAAGGCAGGTAAGTACAAAGGAAGCAAGTTCTTTCTTCAAGTAATTTTTCAAGCAAATAGTCACAGAGAATTATTCAGCCAGTCTTAGTCAAGACTTTTTGCACTTTGTTTGCCCATCAGATATTATGTATTGTTTTCTAGCTTAGATGGGTTTATATACTTCAGTCCCATTCTTCAGCCAGCTTTTGCTCATTTTTGTTGAACATCTTCTAACTCCTCATTTACCTGGTAGTAAGATGTTCAAAACTGAAATGCTGAACACAGCATTGCAGGTACAATTTTCTGTCCACTTGGAGTTACAGTGCTCTTAGTTCCATAGCCCAAAATTTTACTGGGCCTTTTCTACTAACCTAATTTTATATATATTCATATGTAAGCTGGCAGGCTGGTGCCTATTGTACCGAAGTTAAAACATCAGTGCTTTCCTCATAGAATGTGTGGTTTTGGGTTACTTTTCTGTGGGAGTACTGGTTGGTATTTTTCCATTTTTAGTATTTTTGCTACATTTTTAACTGTGCTAGGATGTCCAGGACTATTTGCTCATTTGTCTAACAATTTATAATTTAGTAATTCATGGTAATTTCACTTACCTATATTTACACTCTTCCAGATGAGTGTTAATGTCAAATAAGACAGAGCCCAGCATCCTCTGTCAGCCTGTGCTCTCCTGTGATTCGGCTCTGCTAGCCCAGAGTGTATTTGATACTCTTTGCATGCTCTTGCCCTGAACTTGTAAACCAAATTAAGACCTGTTAGTTTATCCAATTTAGAGTCTAGAGGTTGTTCATCGATGCAGTAGTTAAATAGTCAACTGAGAGTTAAATTGTTGCTATGTGCATTTTGTAAGATACAGGAAAAATTCTACATCATTAATAACTGTGAGAAGAAAGAGCTACACATTTTAGCTCCAGGCTCTGTGGGTTTCCTAAGAGTGCCAGGCAGCTGTGTGGGAATTGTGCGGAAGTCCCACCTCGTCATGAGGCTGCTGGGGACTCCACCTGTCCTTGTAGCTATTTGACTATACTCTCTTTTCCCTGACAGGTCCATGGGAAGTGCGTGTGCAGACACAACACAGCAGGGGACCACTGTGAGAAATGTGTTCCGCTGTACAATGACCAGCCTTGGAAGCCTGGAGATGGGAAAACAGGGGCACCAAATGAATGCAGAAGTAAGTGGGAGTTTACTGACCCAGGCTCTCAGGATGAGTACTCACCATGCCAGCAGGCAAAGCTCCCTCACAACGACTTCTGTGATTTACAGTAATGGTGCCATTACAGAAACTGGGGATAAATTGCTGGTCATTGATGGAGAACTTCAGTGTGCAGGTCATTTTTCTGCATTGGGGCTATTGGAGAGTGGAATTTACAAGTCAGAAATTTGGTTTTCATGCAGCTACATCCCCTCACATTCCAGGTTCTAGCAGGGTTTAAAATACTGCCAGATTGGTTTGGAAAATGATACCATGATTACTGTGTCAGTTGTAAAAGCCTGAAGGACATTTTCTTGTCCTCACCAGAGTGTCGCTGTCACAACCACGCCGAGAGCTGCCACTTTGATCTGAGCGTTTGGTTGGCCTCCGGGAAGCGCAGTGGGGGAGTCTGTGACAACTGCAAGCACAACACTGAGGGACATCGGTGCCAGCGGTGCAAACCAGGCTTTTACCGAGACAGAGGGAAGCCCATGTCTTCTCCAGAGGTCTGCAAACGTAAGTGACCATGTTACATGAGGTGAAAAATGAGTGGTGGAAGAATCATTAAAAGAACAAAATAATATCTATAGAATCAGTAACTCATGAGTATTACTATCTTTTCTTTGTATTCTTTTCCTAAACTACAGGGGGTTTTGATCAAAGGTGATCATCCTGATTTTTTGTGTCTATTTGTCCCCATGTTATGACTCATTTTTTTGTGATAACTGATTCAGTTCTCCAAATGCATTGCCTCCTGGGGAAAGGTACATTCTTCTTGTGTTTGGTTTTAAATGAATATGGTTCCTTTTCTCTTGAGGCACATTTTATTTACCTGGGGGTTTTTTCTGTACCTCTCAAGCTTGTGTGAGCCTATGTGCAAGCCATTCTTAAATTCTATTCGATTGTGAAACATCTGTGCATATAAATACATATAATGGATGCAGAAAATGCAGGAGGCCTGGGACTGTGCATATTCACTTGGGAACAAATACATCAGAACTCAGTCAGACTTATCTCCAGACTCTACAGCTGTGTTATGGGGTGCTCTGCCCAAATTATTTGCATCATTAACACTTCAGCAGAATGTGTTAGGGTGTGTCTTGGGCACAGAGGATGTGCAACCTCTGGATCGAGATAGTTTGCACCCAGCCAGTCTGGCAAACAGCCCAAATCTCCCTCACTTAAAGTAAACATTTGAGTATCCTGCCAGGCTTCACATGTCTGATTCTATCTCACATCTATTTGAGAGGTTGCTATTTCCAGCAATATACCTAATTCAAATTTTCCCTTTGGATAGTTTTCCTTCCCCATAGCTCAGACATTAGATGCCAGCACAGAGAACTTCATCCTCTGTTATCTGACATCTTGCCCACTGACATCATGAGCTTTTGAGGCTTTTCTGACCCTTTCAATGTTCTTCAACATGGTTCCTCTTAAACACCTCTGTTACTCCTCTCCATAGGACTGCGTGTCCTGTGATATTGCTTAAACTTTCTGTGCCCAACATGTCCAATGTTTCTGCTCTTTTGCATTCTTCCCACTGGAACCTGGTGACAGCAGACTGCTTCCACACCACCTTTTCTCCTCATTTTCACAATGTTCATCACAGAACATGGATCAGCAAACAGGGCAGAGAGGGAGCTTATCTGGCTCACCCTGTATCCTGTAGTGTTCTGTGGTGGCTCCTTTCTAGTTCTGTTTCTACTCTGAGCAGATTTGCTCCAGGGAAATACTGTAATGAGAACAAATTGTTGTGCCAGAAGATTAGCTTTCAGTCTCATAGCACCTGAAAGAATCTATAGATGAATGCTTGTACTGAGCAGCAGGGAGATGGTACAGTAACCAGCATCATGTGTAATACTAGATAACTGCTAAAGTCAAGGAGCACTGGAGAGCAGCAAAGAGGAAAAAACATTGTTTGAAAATACAGCCTATCTGTGTGGAAACCCTAGAAGTAGTTTGCCTAGATGAAATCAGACCTTGACTCTACATCTGCCTCTCTTGTCTGGCCTGGTTACAGGTCTCTCAGCAACCCCTGCCAGTGCTCTGCATAGCAAAAGAAAAACTGTTCAGAAATTTACCTTGCTGAAAGAGCTTTATTCCTGTTGTGCCAGTCAAGCACAACAATGTTCTTTTCACCTGGGAAGGTGCTGCTGCCAGCAGAAGGCCCCCAAATGCAATTGTCTCCACTCTGAGTTGCGTGCTCAGGCCTAGAGAGCTGCCATCCTGCTTTAGTCACTGGAAGTTATATGTCTTTTCTAGGCTCCTTGTTCTGTCAGTAGAGAAACAGTGGCACCTCTGGGGAATTATTTACTGCAGTCTAAAGTAGATGCCTGAAACAGATGGACTGAATTGCCCTCTAAAGCATATCTATTTCCTTAAGAGGTACTCTGGATCACTAGCCTGCACTAGAGTTTCTCTTAGCTGAGGTGAGTCTAATGGGTTTGATTTAGCAGTAAAGGTAAGCACAACCCTATCTGTGAATGACTCAAGTCAATGGAACCTTTCCCAGGGGTGTAAAGGCGTTTATGAATGCTTGCCATATCAAGATATAGAAGGAAAGGCATTGCAGCCCACTTAGCTTTTAGAGCAGTTGTGTGAGCAATGCTTGTACCTCTCTGGGAATAGAAGGTACTCTGGATATAACTATAGAGTTCACAGAAAACTGGGAGGGAGGTGGTTAATCTGCACCTTTTCCCTTTTATTCAAGGCAAAGAAGAGAATTACCACAATAAGATTTGACAAATTGCCTTAATAGGTAGTACTTTGTATGATGGAAGGCCTGATCCCCAAACACTTCCCCATGTGGATTGCAGGCAGTGTGTAAGTGTGTACTTCATATTATGCTGCACCTCTGCAGAGAATTTTCAGGGAACACTTCACTACTTTGGTTATTATCAGAGACAGCAAAACTAGAAACACCAATGGAGACAGGCTTTGGTTACAACAGACTCAGTTTGACAGTGGGAAGATTTTTCCTCCAGGACCATCATCAGCTGACATTAAACTGAAAAGCCTCTTGCAGGATGCGCAGGATAGAGGCCTTCTTCTCTATCCTTTAGGTTGAAAACTTGTATTGCTAGTAAACCTCATCTAGTGTGATCTAAGTTGTTCAGGTTGTGTGATCCTAAAACCAACTCTGGTTACTCAGTAAAAAAAGTTTCTATTTTGAGCATTGCTCATGTGTTAGACAGTTAGACCACCAGATACATTTTTGTCATACCTCAGCCTGCTGATTATAAATTGAAGAGCTGCCACTTCTGGATTAGCATGTTTTTTAGGATTTAAGTGTACCGATTCCAAGGCATCATCTCACTTTGAGAAATTCATGCAAACAGTGCCAGACTAACAACACTAAACGAAAAACCCACCCACTGAGCAAGTGTTGAAAAGCAGGAATAAACTGCAAACAGCAGACTGAATGGGTGGTTTTGGTGAGAGCAACCTAGTACCCATCTTCCCATTTTGAACTCGGGGGGAAAAAAAACCCTTCAATGGGAGATGAAAACTTGACCCTTGTGTACAGTAGATACTGAGCTGGGAAAGGAAGTCTGATGAAAAAGCTGAATGAAATGCTGTGCTAATCCCTTTGAGAAAGCATGCCTGAAGAGTGCTCTGCCATTCAGAGCAAAGTCTAGGTTCAGCTGTGACATCCCCCTCAGGCTCCCAGAAAGTTAACAGGACACTGCTCAGGCCCAGAAACAGTCTTTAAGCATTAGTCATAATAATGAATGGCGTTCTCACTTAATCTGCTTGGAAAAAAAAAGTTGTATAACAATTGCATCTCCTGGCACGATCTAAACCACCCTTAGCTAACCCTCCAATTCGAGACTGCAAAGGCATTCCCTCCGAAAAAAGAATCTGCTGAAATTTGATATGTAAGTGTGAATCTGCTATTCTTTTTTGTCTGCAGAGGTAGCCTGCCTCTGATCCCTTTGCTTTTCCTGTTCCTACCAGCTGGGATGAATCAGAGCCGGGTCATGGGCAGAGCCTTGTTTTGACACTGCTTAGATCTATATTAAAAAGAAAAAAAGGCAAAAAAGAGTCCCAGAGCAAGGCACACACCTGCCTGTTATTGGGAGTGACAAAACAGATTAAGTAGTTTGGATATAGACTTGTACGGGAGCTTTGACTCAAAAGCCTAATTGTTTCCTAACCAATGGTTAGAAAAGCTGCTGTATCCTTGGCTCTTTCCTGTGGCTTATTCCAAGGCTTAAGGGATCCTTCTGAAATGGCACCATCTTTTGTACTCACCCTTTGCTTAGCTTAAAAATAATGCAGACATGTAGACCCATTAAAAAGGGTCTCCAGGAAAACAGGCTTTTTTACTCAAAGAATGAGGCTAGAAAATTAAAATGTGCCCAGATGCACATGCACACACACATTCTGAAAGGCTCTGCTTCTCATCCTTTTACTTCTGAGCAGAGGGAGTGAACTTTTAATTCTAATATCACAAAGGCCCCATCCCATCTTGGTTAAAAATCTGTCTTAATCAGCCCTGGCCACACACAGAGCTATCTTATTTCCTTCATTTAAGAAACATCATTGGTAGAGTCAATCCCCACACCTGACATGCTTTAAAAATCACACTGGTTTGATCATATCCTCCCAAGATGCATGTATATATATTTCAGATTCAAAAGACTTTGATTTTTGATTTTGCCTGTTTTTTTAATCAAATAGCCAGTCTGCTCACAGCTATCTCTTATGCAGTATTATTATTAGACAAAAGTTTAAGGCAAGATACCTCAAAGGCCATTGACTTACTTGGAGCACTTGGTATTTTCCTATAAGTTGGGACCATATTGTTACAACCAATATTATATTTTACATCTGTGTCTAATTACATGGGGAAGACAGCTGTGCTGACAGCAGACAGATTTATTATGGACTTGAGTGGATATTGCAGTATGAATTATTCATTTTTCATTATTTCTTGTCTCTTCCCTTTTACAATAGGGTCTGACAAAATAAGAGTGAGTATGGGAGTGAGACTAAAATGCAAGAGGATGCTTCGTGATACTGTGACCAATAGCCAACCCCAACTCTAAAGTAAAATGCTGTTTTTCACTACACTACTGACAAGGGGAGAACCCAAATAAACCACCCAGCTCTGAGCCAGGACTGTCTGCACACCGTCCCTAACATAATTGATGATGCCTTTGACAAACAAGGCCATTGTCACATTGGCTGCTGTTTTGTTAGACACTGAGGTGGATGGAGAGAAAATGAGAGTTTGCCAAGAGAAAAGGAGCAAAAAATCAGTGGGAAAGGGTTGTCAAATATTGGAAAATGTTAAAGGGTGAGATTTTGGAAACTTGCTTTTATGTTTCTTTAATTGTGAGGTTTATTTGCAAAGCCATGGTACTGTTAAACAGATAAAAACCCAGTCATCCACAGCTGCCCCTTCAGCATGTGACATGTGGGCTCTTATTTTAGGAGCTACCTTAGATGCATAACTGGGATTTTGGCCATAATACTCTGAAAGCCAGACAATGTACCCACCCAAGCTGAAATACTAAATAAACACAGGCTGAGTAAAGCGTTTGCAAGCCACTTGTATAACGCATCTGAAAGTGTTGTACATGTATTGATTCAACTTGCTTTCTGATCCACCAGAAGCTGTCCCGGTTTCTAACTGGAGAATATGTCCCACAGTTCATCTGGGAACATTATTTTTACTGAACTTTAGCCTCAAAATTTAAAAAAAAGGCACTTTTGTTTTCTGCTTCTTCATCAGCTTTCACCAGTGCTGTTAGTCACTGTGCTGTTATATTTTCCCTTAGGGAGAGGGTGGGAGAAGCTCTCATCTTCCTGAATCAGGTTCCAGTCTCAGTTGGGGATAGGTAGTCTAATGATGTGATTTACCCATCTGTTAAATGACTCTAACTGATGAAACCTGAAAATTGGAAATAAGGGGGATAAAGACAGACCCAGAGGTTGCAGAAATCTAAGGCATTTTAAGTGAAAACTCCACAGGTAGATCCTACATATAGTAATATTACAGTGAAAACAAACCTAGATTCAAGTAAACCCCAATGTTGGCAAACTCTTACTCCTTCTGTCTCACACCGGTCTGCAGTAAAGGAAGGGTGTTTCCCCTCCTTATCCCTAAATCTATGGCATCCATTTTTTTCAGTGACTGACAAACTAAGAGCCTCTTTTTCAGGGTGATATAGTCAGCCCTGCAAAAATGGGGCGGGGGGATGAAATCAAGTTTAGCAGCAAAAAATCAGACCTTGCCTTTGAACCTGTCAGGGCTAATGAGCACTTCAGTGTTACACCTGCTCTCCAGAACTGACAGCACAAGCCCTGGGTTTACTCCCAAAGTCGAGGCTGCTTTGTGGCAAACAGGCGAGGCTGCTGCCCTCTGCCAGCATGCCCATTGTGCCAAGCACATTGCCCATGACAGCATGTGGCTTTTCTGTCCCTAGGCTGTTGTGCTAGTGTCCCTGAATGGGCCCAGATCCATCCACAGCAGTATAATAATATTATTAAAATTATTGGCATAAAGAACACAGGGCATAGGGATAAAAAAAACTATATGGTAAGCAGATCATAAGAGAAACGCCCTTTAAACAAAATTGCTCGCCCTTATTCTTGTACTATTTTCAAAAGATATTTTCTTTTCCTGAGTTTCAAATATGAGGTTGCAGATGAAAGTGAATCTGTCCCTGCTGCACTTTAAACTCTTTATAGTCATATATTTGCCCCGTTCCCCTTGGAAAATGATGTGTGGGATCAGAGTGTTCATTTGGTCTCTTATCTGTGAGCTCATGAAGAAAAGTAGTTTGATCAGAAACAATGACGGGCAAACTTCAAAAGCTTTGGAGATCGTGTTTGGTTCAAATGAGCATCCAAAAAGGCTGGCCTCTGATCCAAGCTATCTAAACACCTTGAGTGTCTAACATTTAACTGAAAATCTCTGTTAAAGCAGACCTTAGCCACAAGATTTTTATTTCTGCCCTCTTCCAGATGGATGAGGTAGTGATGCATTACCTTTTCAGTCTGCTACAAATAAAAGTCAGGGCATGCTGCTTTCTTAATACAAAAAAGAGCTGAAATATGAAGACCTGGGGGTCAGCTCAGTTCTCATTTTGATCAAACTTGTCTGAACATCAGAAATGAGTGAGTTTGTTTACTGCTTGTATTTTACTTCTGCAAAGCTGTTGGCATGAGGCTTGACCATCTCAGCCAGGTTCTGCCTTGATGGAGAGGAGTCAACTGTGCTGGCTTGCACCTCTCTGTGTATCTCTCCCTCATGCTGTCACATCAGGAACGTACCAGTGGTGTGAGATTATGACAATTTATTGTCTGTGCAGGAAGAGTTGCCCACAGGAGCTGTAACAATCTGTTTTCCTGACAAATTGCCTTGACTTGCCAGGCTGGTGTCAAACTGGCAACAGCATTAGAAAGATTTGGAGGTTTTTCCTCCTATTTGCTCATCTTCAGCTACATGTAAAATACATCTAGTGAGTTTAGACTCATTATCTCATTCTTCTTCTCTCATTCTGTTTGCCTTCCTTGTAAAAATTCTGCTCATGTATTTGTAAAAAAAATTTATCAGCTTCTTTACACACATACAGTACTGCACGGTGAGATGTTTAGGACTTTAGAAAGGAACTGAAGGAAATTTGTGCACTCTTTGGAGGCAGAAGTTGAAAATATGTTTCAGGTCATCTGAACCACCTGTATAAGCTGCATCTACCCCAGAGGAAACAGTAGTTTTGTGATCTTTGTGTTTACAGGAAAGGCAATGTAGGCAATAGCTGTAATTCTTTACCTTGTGCTTGCTAGTAAAACTTTCTGCACAACACTTTAAAAGTGAATCACCTTCAAGCCCCTTTAAAAATAAACACACAGAGGAGGCTTCCTGGTATCGCTTCAAAACCCTGTATGGTCATGATTTGTGCAGTAGGGAAGAACTGGCTTTCGTGCACAAATGCTCCCAGTTATACTTGTGTTTTGCTTTGTCTAACAAATTAAAAAGAAACAAAACCGTAAATGTAGGCTGAAATGCAATGTTTACTAGCTCTGACTTAAAACTACAGAGCATGAGGAAGAGGGTACAAGTTTATCAGCCTTGCAAAAATGTCACTTAACCAGCTGAGCCCACATCACATAATTTGAATTGCCTCTTGCCGTGTCTCCACAGCCTGTGCCTGCCAGCCCATAGGTTCAGCCAATGCCACGTTCAGCAGCAGCTGGAGATGCCACCCCCGGACGGGATTCTGCTACTGCAAACCAGGAGTGGCGGGTCCCAACTGCGACAGGTGCCTCGTGGGCTACTGGGGCTTCGGAGAAAACGGCTGCCGCCCCTGTGACTGCGCCAGAGACTGCGACCAGCGCACTGGGACCTGTTTCAATGGGTAAAGAAGCCCTGCTTGGGGTTCACTTTGAGATGAGACTCTGTGAAATGAAACAAAGATTAGCAAATACTGCAGCAATAACTATAATTGGAGGGTGCATAATCATTTGAAAAGGTGGCTGTAAATCATAAACGGTTTCTTAGGTTACATTTATACCTTTAAGTCCACTGCATTGTCCAAAGCAATCTTGAACAGATGACTCTTTGCAGTAATAATAGGCATTTCCACAACCCCATGGAAATATATGCACGGTCTTTAAACACACCTTTGCTTTGTAAATAGATGGAAGAGTCTGAAGAACTTGCCTCTCATCTGTGCCCAGGGCAAAATGAACAATAGTCTCCCTCTAGAAACAAGAGGGCCAGGTATCTGTACCCCAGACAGGTATTAATCAGTACAGAAATCCTGTGATTTGCTGAGCAATTGCAGTTCTACAGGTCCTGCAACTGTCCTCAGGTCCCAGTAACATCAACAAGTGGTCACTAAGTTACATAATTCCCTAAAAACAAACAAATGTAAGCAAAAAATGCTCAATTTATAGGTACTTTTAAAAATGCTAAGTCAGCAGTGGGAGGCCTAAATAAAAGCCTAGACCTTGTGATCGCTCTATCTGGCATGAAGTCTTACTCATATTTGCACTCCCAATATGAAGAAAGCAAGCTCATCAGTCTGGGTACAGCCAAAGCCAGCTGTTTCCCACCCCTGCCATGTCCTAACCAAGTGCTGTGGTTTATGTGTCCCCCAACTATGACAGTGAGCCCTTCTTTGACATCCCCATTGGGGGACGAATCCCCGACCTCGTCCAAACGCCGACCAACGAGAGTGAAAAGGAGTGGAAATGGAATGACCACGAGCAGGGATTTTCTGCACTGAGGCACCCAGGTACAGCCCAGAGTCTGCGAACATTTAGCTGCCAGTTCTTTCAACCCTCCACCCTTGACTGGGTCTGCCCCACTCATCTCCAGCTTGTCTGTAGTATTTAAATAGTTCTCAGTCTTGCCTGCCCTGTAAAGATCAGCACTTACCATCACCAGTGACCTGGCAGAAGGAACAGTGCCCCTTACTGCATAGCTTGAGTTTTCTGAGACGGATATTGCCTTAATACCAGGAAGGATCAGCATTTCTTAAGTTATGGGATCAAACAAAGGTCTCATTACTTACACAATTTACAGCTGGATCTGATTCTTACAAACCTCTTCATTAGGATCAATTTATTAAATGTACAATAGACCTCATGTGGGCTGCATTTTACTTGACAGTGCTAATCACATTTCAGAGTAATTATTTTTCATATATAACAAGAAACACATTTGCAAATAACTGAGCTCACTCTCAAACTTATTTTTAAGGTCCATATAGATTATGGGAGCTATAGATATCTAACTTAATAACTGACGATCATTTGCTCTTCTTTTCTCTCTCACGTCCTGGCTCTTCTACACCTTTTTGTGTTCTGGGGTTTCCCTGCTAGAAAAGTGTGTGTGCAAAGAAAAGGTGCTTGGAAGCGTCAGTGACTTCTGCCAAATGAAATATGCCTATGGTAAGTGGGTAACATGCCCCCAAGGTATGATAATTTCACAATGTTCCCTCTATGCATGTTGTTAGCTGATAGCTATGAAAAATGACAGGATTGGTTAAGTCCTGAAAGGTAGGATTTCTTCTGCCTTTTTTGTCTAGTGACATGTCCAACTTCTGATCAGAACTTGAAAGCATTTTTCATGCAAGGCTCTGTGGTGTCTCCTTCCCACCCAGTTCATTTCCTTCTTTACAGCAGGAGGGGTGCTAGAATAATACTCACTGGAATGATTGGCCTTTACATCAAGAAAAAAGGATAAAAAACTTCACATCTAAAATGCTTTTCCTTTTGCAGTCATTATACAGGTTCAAATAGCCATGTTCACTTACCAAGAATGTATTTAATACTGTTGTTTATGAACACCTGGTTCATGCCAACACATGAAACAAGAAAGGAAAAGCTCTGGGATCCAGAGGTTTGATGTGCTTGTGCCAGGACCCAACAAAGCCTGCTTGAGGGGCTGATCTACATGAGCCTACCATGCCAAAAAGTTATGGGATCCTACTAAATTAAAAGGAACAGAAATATATCATGGCAACCAGATGTTGGACCACAAAACAAAAATACTTCTTCTGGTTTGCTGTGCAATCATGGAATTCTAGTCATGTGACATGCCTGATGGGAAACTTCCTGACTTCCTTCCTGTAGACAGTCCCTTCTCCCAGGACAGAATTTTTGAGAGGTCAGAGTTAAAGCTAAACACTAAAGTTTTCAAACTGGAAATATAAAGTGTACAATCAGTGCACCTGAAATCAGACTGGTAGCTGCTGACCAGGGTTTTTCACCCTTCCTTATGTATACACACAAGTGCTTTCCTAGAATTTCCAAGCGTTTGACAGCAGCCCATTAAAAAATAGTTGCTAAATAACATGGTGAAAGCATCAGTTAGCTACTTCAAAAGAAAAATCCAGTTTTTCTTCTCCAGATTTATCTAAAAGATCCATCAGTGAAGTGGACAGGCACTGCACTTTCTCTACAACTTCACTTTGGGGGTTTTTTCATGTCTCCTTTCAAGGTGTTACAACTCTACCTTTTAGCAGCATTAACCAAAATTCATTTAGAAATTCATTGTTGGTCTCTATTCGGATATGTTTTCTGGCAGTAATAAAAGCAAGAATCCTATCTGCTCATGACAAAGGGACCCATGCGGAAGTTGTTGTGAAAGTGAAGAAGGTCCTGAAATCAAGCAAAGTGAAAATTGCTCAGAGCAACAGAAGCATTTACCCAGAATCCTGGACCAACAGGGGCTGTACATGTCCTATTCTCAATCCTGGTAAGGACAAAATACTCACCAAGGGTTTTGCTTCCCATGTAAACAATGCTTATGAACATCAGCTGTGATCAGCCTTTCTGGGGCAGTGTCCTTTGATTCATCCCCACCCCAAAGTACGTTTGCTTTCCAGCTCACAGTTCTCAAGGAGGGTGGTAATGGCAAGAGGGGGGCAAAGGCATAAGCAGCAGCTGCCACATCCCAGCAGATCTGTGTGCAGAACCTCACTGGAACAAAATCAGTTTGTAGTTGTAATCCCTGAGCCCAGTCCTGACACCAGCGAATCTGTGTGCCCAGGAGCCAGCAGTGACAGTATGCACATGGATGTATACACATAAGATGGCATGTGCATAAGCTGGATGAAACTGGCAAAGGTACTCTATGCCAGATCCATATGAAATAGAGAAATTCTGAATTTGATTCTTTCTTATTCTATTTGTTAACTAATGGGTTTCCCCTTTTTTTTTTTCCTTCCTTTTAGGTACTGACTATCTTATTGCAGGCCAGGTGGACTCTAGGACTGGCAAACTCCTTGTGAACATGAACAGCCTGGTGAAACCCTGGAAGGCATATTTAGGAAAACAAGTATCAGATATTCTTCGAACTGGATGCAAATAATTTCTGCTTCAGAAGTTACAATGCTGGACTTTGCCTTTTAGTAACACTGCAGTGAAAGGTGTAGTTAATTCATGCATTCCCATTCAACATGCTCCTAGCTGAAGTGAGGAAAGCAGACTTGCCATCCCTCCTTTCATGTGGTTAGACAGGAAACTCGGAACATGACTATATTTTTTTAAAAAATGCACAGCCTTATCATGCAAAATTATCTAGTGCATCATATACAGATCACAAGTCAGTTCTTCACTTGAGCCTGATTCCACCTAGAATCATTTTACAAGGCAAAACTAAAGATATTGATCAGAATTTCCATACTTCAGGTCAGAGTCTGATATTAATATGCATAAACTGCTTTCATAATACATTCATTACTGGATTGTAGTTTTCTTTATAAGTGGCCACTAAAAGGCAGCAATTTCTTTCAGCTTTACAGGTGGCATAATACTAAACAAGCCTATAAAAGAGCTCAGACTGATTTACCTTCAAACTGCAATTAAGCCAATATTATGGGCTGCTTTCTAGAAGACAGTATTATCCCACTGCTAACCAGAAACAAACATGTGGCTTATCTTGGGACAGTGTCCTTTACAGATGTGCATTGCTGTCATCAATGCTTAGTGCTGAGCTCTGCTGCAGAAACCACTTTGGCTCAAACTCTGCAGTAATCACGCATGGGCAATAACTCTGCACTCCTTGAGGTGCAAAGTCAAAGACAAAATCCCATTTATTGCGCAGTCCCAATTCCCTAAATACCCCCACAGAACAGGATATAACATCATGTAAACAGGAAAGATGTTCACCACAGTGTCTCCCTATCACCTGGAGCAGTGCACAGACATTGCCTATTATGGTAACAGGTAAAGAATACCCTATAAGGTCACAAACTAAATTCTTCAGATCTCACAGGTCCAGCTTTGTCCACAAGCCACAAACCTCTCTCCGCCCATCCCCGGTGACCTGGATACAGTCCTAGGGTCACCTCCGGGCCCAGGAAAGAGGCTGTCTTTCTGGCCTTCCAGGCTTATCTCTCTATCACCACATAGTGTAATCCAACAAAACTCCATTCCAAATCCAGCTCTTTGCTGTAGTACTTGGTCTGTAACACCACAGTTTCACAGCAATAACCACAAAAAAGCCTTAATTATAGGAAAAAGCCAAAGCGTGAGGAACTAGCCGCTGCTCTAATGCTGAGATTGTGACACTACAAAAGCTACAAAGCAGAAACAGGAGGTAAATGGATTGGCTGGAGCATGTATCAAATGAGGTCAGCTGTAGTTCTGGGAGAGCAACCTGGCTATTCCAACTGTGCTCAAGACCACTGGCCTTTGACTGCAGTTAGTGCTTTCATTGTGCTTTATTTCTTTTGGTCACACTTCAGGCTAAGATGCTGAAGCTCTGCTTCCTTCCCATTGCGCCCTGAGGATTATTTCTCCCTCTGCAAAAGTACAGGAGTGGTAACATCTGCACTCCAGGTAAAATTAGTTCTGCTCTGCAAAAGCATTCTTTCTAAATCAATTTTACCATATAGTAATCAAGAGGTAGCTACTTCAATCCTTCGCTAACACAGAATTGTGAGGAAATTGTAGTTTGAGACTCATGTCCCCTCTTTAAGGACTACAGCCAAATGAAGCTGGTTCGAGCACTCTCTCTTCCAAGTAAAGCAGAAATTACAATGAATCTTGTATTCTTTCAGGGGGTTACAGAGAGAGAGCAAGCACACATGCTACTTTTGCATGTTCCAGTTCCATGTCTAATTTTTAATGCTCCTAGAGAAGAGGAGATGTTTTAATTTAGCACTGTCTGACTGGTAAATGGGATACCTAGAAAACCCTAATACTAATGCAGAACGATGGAAGTCCCAGCCTACAACTTAAGCCATCAATTTGTTCTCTTTACCACTGAGAACCTAAAAAATCATCTTCTTTTATTCTATTTACTGCTGTTTTACTTTTAATTTCATATTGATTGAACAGCAGAAATCCTCAGCTCATTTCGAAATGGATGGCAGGCAGATCTTTAAAAAAAAAAAAGCCCCAATTTCTTTCCCAACAGGGTATAAACAGTATTTCTTCCTCCTTCCTTTTCAGGAAATTTCCCCTCCTCCATTGCTTTCCTTCTTTCACTTCATTATTTATTTGTTGTTACCTAAAGTGGTATCCAACAATGTGGCATCTCCAACAAGCTATTTAATTAATGCAACAAAACACTTTTTAACCAAGGCATCTGGCAGAATTTGAAATGTCAGCCTAATGAAATTAGGAGCACAGCAACTGCTTTCTTTACTGTCTCCAGAAACTGTCTCACAAGAAAAAGATTAACCCGTTCTCTTTCAAGTATCAATAAAGACCTGTACATGAATTTACAGTCTGATCTCAAAGGGCCTCTCACAAGAAATGAAATTCAAGTGTAGGTTTAGAATTAAACTAAAGAACATGCTTTTCAACAGAGGCCATTTTACCTGCAGGGGATCTTATTTAACGACAATGAGGATATTCCATGTTGGTTTATAGTCAGCACCATATTAAAGCAAACACCTCTATTCCACTTTTTGTGCCAGATTCGTGATTTTGTGGGGAGTGTAAACATCTGCATAGTTCTTTCTGTGAATGAAAGTTATTTTTTGACACAGTAATTTACAAGCATTACTAGCTACTGCTAGTAGAAATACAAGTTGGAACAAGAATATTGATACCTTCGTGTGTTCTCTTGGGGCCTATCATAATACAGTGATTAATGACTATCAAATGAACCACTGTGGTATGCTAACAAGATAATCAATACATCATACATTTCAGGTATTTCAAAAGTATGTGATATGTACACATACCTTTCTCTAAAATTGACTGCAATTTGACTTTCTATTGGTATCACTACTTCTGCTAATGAGGCATCTCTGAATCCACAGAAAAGAAAAATGAAAAATTAAAGTTTCAACTCACACAGAGCTACCCTGTGCAGTCTTTGTTCTGCAGTGCTACAATCCAAGTAACCTGTCTGAAAATAAGAATCCAAATAGAAATTAACTGCACAGATCACATTAGAACAGCTAGTGATGATGGGAGAGTGTTAATGGATCACTATGAGACTTTGGAAAGGAAAAAAGTTATTTTCTTGTGTAGTGTACATGAAATGAAGATGAGCATGAAACAGTGGAAGATGACAAATGACCTCCTAGTAAAAGCTGTTGCATATTTGTCAGAACAAGCAAGCAGGTCATACATAGTAAATTAAAAGAATTACCATGGAAGGCATGGTATTCCTCTACCAGAAAAGAATTGGGTTTTTTGGGCCTGTGTACAATATCCTTGTGACCCTCCCTGTGAC
Source organism: Eulacestoma nigropectus (assembly GCA_013397775.1). NCBI lineage: Eukaryota > Metazoa > Chordata > Aves > Passeriformes > Eulacestoma > Eulacestoma nigropectus. The sequence continues at coordinate 434,209 of VZTE01001421.1, read as the reverse complement.
TGTGTGTCTTAGGTGGCACAGTAAGACAAAGAATACGAGCATGGGAAAAAGGATGCATTTGCCCAATACAAAGTGGCTGGGAAGCTGCTTTTAGTACCTGTAAACTGGGGCCTGTCTTTAGGAAAGCCATATAAACACTCTACAGCACCCAAGTAGGCAAAGTGGCTCACAAGCAGCAGCAACCACATACCAAGGAGCAGCAATGATGTATCACTGGGAAATCCTCAATAAGGATAAAATAAAAGCCTTTACTCACAAGAAGTCTGGAAAGCTGTGGGAGATTTCTAACAGGGCAAGTGAGAGTTTGAAACAGTAGATGTAACTCTTCAAAAGCAGCAAATTCAGGATTGCTGGAGGTCACTGCAGCTCTTGGTAACACACCTGTGCAGCCTGTGTATCCAGGAGCACATGACCCTTCTGACAATGTGGATCCTTACAGCACCAAATAGTTCATTAAATGGTCATTGAGTACTGAGCATTAACTCCAATATACTGACATATTGCTAATAATGCTTCTCCAGCTTCTGCTCCCAGCAAGCAGTGAAGAAGGAAATGTACCTACACAGACGTTGTACACTGCTCTTCTGAGAGGGGTCATGCTATAAAGACTAAGTTTTCCCTGTAGCATCTACCATGTCTCATAGTTTTTCCATGCTGCTTGATGTAAGCTTTTTTTGAATTGATATTATTCACATGATGGGCTCTCTCAAGTCCACAGTCCACCAGACCTGGAAAAGCTAGTGTGTTACTTGTTATGTGTTGTAGCATTTTCTATTTTTAAATTAAACGTCAACTAAAAATAGATACTTCTATTGATATGAGGTTTGGGATCTATTTTTAAAATTTTTAACCATGCAATCCTCAAACCACCTGCACATTAATTCTTTTTTAGTTAATAAACCACAAATATTCCATACTTCAGGGTCTTGCTTTGCTAAGAGTTAGCACAGTATCAGGCAAATGGAGGAGAGCATTTTGCTAATAAGGCAACCATGATACATTATTTTTCCTCTAACCAACTTACCAAAAAAATTATATTTGGTATGACAATACGCACAGATGAGAAACACAAAACAGGTACAGCTAATTCTTGTAAATGGCGTGTTAATTCAGTAATTATTCAAACCCCAATCCTGCAAAGTTTCACATGTGGGTATCGCAGGTGCTTAATTCCCGTAAGAAATTTACACATGAACTTTTGCTGGTCTGAGATCTAATGAGGTCTAAAAAAATACTTAACAGGTCCTTAAGCTGCTCCTTTACACAGAGTTGACTTGTGGGATGCAAGTCATGGAAACAGAACTGCATGACAAGTAGGTGGGAAGTGCTCTATTTATAAATGTTCAGCATTTAGACAGAAGTTTGCTAGTGGCAGTCTCCATACCTAAAATCAGGCCAGTTATTACAGAGACTCACCCTTGCAACTCTCACTATAATTGCATCTACTCTTCAGGGACCTGTGTGTTCTCACCTTACCTCTGTAATTCTACTGAGAAAGCTCTACCTCTACGATGCAGTCTTCACTCTTCACACAATATTGACATAATAAATAATATCATCATTCTTTTGTCTTGTGGCTTAGTGATGAGAAGCATTCTGATATCCCACTTTCATATTCACAGGTCTGAGTCTTCAAAGAGAATCCTGATCCAGGAGTCCATCTCTGTATATTGGCACCAGGGACAATGTTCTGTTAGCCCACATTCTCTGGCTCTTCTGCATTTGAAAAATCACAAGCCTAGCTCTGAAAACATTACTACAATTCTTTTGTAACATGGCCTTTATGAGAAAAATCACAAACACTATCAGCTGGATCCAACCTAGTTCATCAGTTTGGGTTCTTTAGGAGAGGGCAAGGAGAATGAAGAGATGGTTCCTTGAGCCAAGTAAGGGAACAGAGCCAATACCTGTAAGGAGGAATGTGATGGGCTGTAGGGGAAAAGGAAGCAAGTCTGAGGGAATGCATGAGAGGGGGATAAAACAGAAAGCAAAAGAAACAGGGTGGAGGCAACAACACTCAGTAGGAAAAAGCTCAGGAACCACAGATTTAGCAATCAAACATCCATCTTCCATACAGCATCCTATGAAGGGAATGAGTGCATTGTGAGGGGATACTTTAACCTTCTTAGGATGTGTAAGGAACCTATAACATTCAGAAACAAATCAACTGGACCTGTCATTCAGATCTGGTACAACAAATCCTATGTCCACCTACCCTTCACATCATTGTGTTATCTGGGTTAATCTGCACTGTGGAATCACTAAAAATCTTCCTGTGCTCTTTGTTTTGGCTTTCCTGAGCTGTCTGCTCACAGAACATCAGTATCAATTTGTAGTAAGCCATTTTAAAAAACAAACACATTGGTGCTATAATCATTGCTGCACTTCTCTACTCTTCCTCTGTTGGGTGTGTCTTCTCTCAGTTCCACCATCACCAACAAAACATCACCTCCAGAGGGGTTAAAAGCAGTTGAAAAACAACTGCAGACAGGCTGCTGTTCAACAAAATGAAATCATGTCCAGTGAACAGAGCTGACTAAGAATAAATGACAAACTGCTGGTAGCTTCTCTACAATGTCCCACACTAACACTGATAGAATTTTAATGAGGTAAAACGAGTCTAGAAGCACATAAATTCCTTTTTTTACTTCCCTAGGAATAAGAAAGTAGGTTCATTGACGTATGATCAGATAAGTGCCTCGGATAAACAGGAGACATTGCTGTCAGGTTCAACAAGGACACTCTCAGTCAGAACTGCATAGGATATAGATCTTGTTTCCAAAACAGCCCTGTCAGATTCCCAGATCTAATGATCCCTACAATAGCCTGCAAGATAAGCGTCTCCTTCTAGCCACCATTTTGTTCGACATTCCTTTTGCAGGGAGGAAGGAAAAAAAAAGATTCTTTTTGCACCTGAAGCAAGATCATGCCTCTAGTAAAGTTACTACACACAAGTTGAAGTCAGGTCTCTACAATGCCCTCAGGCTGTACTGCGGAGAACAGCAGAAAAAAAATTAACTGAGTAACTTTTAATGCAATTTCATCTAATTTTAACTACTTTTCAGTACTTTTTTACATTTTAGAATATATTTTATGTTAAAGGATCATCTAAAAGAGACAAGTTTGAGAGGCAATCTTTATCCACATCAGGATGCACCACTGATTCAAGTTTAAGTGGATTGCAGGAACAATCCCATTCTAACAAGCAAGTTATCACAAGTTATCTATGAATTTGTGGCCTGCATCATGCAGGAATTGCAGCCAGCTGATAACAGTCCTACCCAGCTTTCAAAACCACAGCTTGTTTCACCACTGCACCAGAAGGACAAGGGTGTGCAAAAACTGAAGAATGGTTAACACTGAAAATCTGAAGTATTACACAGCAATATTGTACAAGGGAGTATGTACCAAGCAATGGTTAAGTCTGTAGGGTTAAAACTATGTCTTTTTTTCCTAAAAACTAAACAGAGAAAATTCAACTGGAATTCTATCTACATGTAACTGTTTGGGCTAAGTAACTTGTATTGGAAACATATCCTAATACGTCTAGAAGTGCTTCACATATTGTTAACAGTTTCTTTTAGCTAAACTTTTATAAACATTTAATCACACTCGGCACATCAGCTTTTATAGGACAAAGATCAACTAAAGGCACAGAATTAAAGAGCAATTATTTCAGAATGAAAGCTTGCTTTATCCCCCCAATGACTACTTATGACTTGACATAGCAGCACCTATGACTTGACAAAAGCACCTGATAACATAAAATTATGAAATGACTCTATAAACACAATTGCTCAAACCCCTTTGAATCTACTACTCTCTCTCCAAGAATCAGTAGCTCAGTGATGCCAGACAGAAAACCAAGACATTATTTATGAAATATATATATAAGAAACACATTAAAGCAAGACTGAAATATGCAGCTCTAAGTTTTGCATCCACACAATAAAAATACAACTTATCATCTGCTTATTTCACAAGCTTGTCACATATTGCCAAGGATCATTTTATCATGTTTATTATATATTAAAATAACCATTGATTGATTTTAGATTTAAAATTGGGGCATGTAACCATAAGAGGAAAATCACACAAATGAAGCAATGCTGGGAAATAGAAACAAGGAGTTACATTATCTATGCATTCACAACTGCATGAGTTTACATAGCAAAAAAAAATTTCCACAAAGAACTATTTAGGATTAAAGCTATGACTTCCTTTCTCAAAACACTTCAAACACGTTACACAGTGCTTTTCAGTTTCTGATGCAAGATCCTTACACATACTTCCTATTTGTACTGGATGTAGCATGACAGGTTACCAAGCCACAACAGTCAGAAAGAAGCAAATCCATCCTAAACACACCTTCAAGTATGTCAAATTATGCTCCAAGTTCCCTCTGTCTGTATTAGATGCATGTCCCCACCTACTGTAGGCCAAGATTCTCGCATTTTATGTTTTGTACACAGATGCTACAAATACAATTACAGAGGATAAATCCAAACCCTTTAGAGCACACAGGCCATGTGGGAAAGAAAAGCACAGAAAAAAAAAAGTAAGCAACTTATTAGAACAGAGCACCCCTTCACAAAGAGCCCTTGCTTCCTCACAGAGAATGCACTGGATTTCCATCTGAACAACCAAAAGGTTGAGTGTGTGTGTTTTTTTTTTTTAAATTTGGTGCCCAGTGTTTATCTATTGCTTAAGATTTCATTTGCATGGTCCAACTGCCTAAGTGCCAAAGTTTATCTCTGCTGCTTTTGTGCCTATTTACTCAGGTTAACTTGGCACTTGGTTTCTTAAGCCTGAAAGAACCACACTGAGAAGTTTTGTGTCACTGTTTCTTTGAAAAGCAGAGATGCTGAAAGTCCCTGCTACTGCTGCCCTCAGAACAGAGTAGCTGTCAGCCATTTAACTGCCTACAATTTTTTTTTCTGAGGATCCAACAGCTGCACCGAAATACAAATACCTCAAACACACTGTAAAACTTGACAGAAATTCCCCTCAAACATTCAGAAACATCAGTAACACCGAATTCACTTAGGCAAACAAGATACCAAAGTGCTATATCGGATAAATACTGCTGAGCAGTCCAGAGTGCTGCCCACAGAGAAAGACAAGTGTCTAAATGTTGCTGGACTTTGTGGGCTGCATTATGACATTACAGCTTTTTATGCTTTGGGTGAGGTAACCAACGCATAAGGAGGGGGAAAAAAACCAAACCAACCCGCGTGAAGTTACTGAAGCCACAGCCACAATTTCTTTTGTAAAAAAAAATTCTCACAGCCTATGTTTTGCTAGGAAAGACAAACAATGTAGTATTCCCTTACCTACAGCTATTAAACTATGGTGAACTATAAAATTATTTGTACCTCTTAAATAATTTTCAAATATTTTAATAGTTGTTCATGCTTATTTGCTGGTTCATGATCCAGTCAGTCTACTACAGCTACTGAAAATGCTTTACGTTTTTTATGCCTTCCTACCTGGGCTGGGGAGAAAAGAATAACATAAGAATAAAAATCTGACAAGCAGCAGCAACTGATCTCCACAACTCACAAACTGATTCAAGGCCTGCTTACATCACAGAACAGTTCTCAAATCCAAGCAGTATTAACAAAAAAAACAACCAAAACACCACACCACAAAGACACAGGAGCTTCCAGTGAGGGTAAAAAGTATTTGCTTTTTAATATGCACTTAAGTCACAGTATCTGTTTTGAGATCATTACACCAGGTAACAATTTATTGTATTCTCAAACTATTTTACAAGTGCCCATCTATACATTGAAGGAGAAGGTAATAACCAAAGGAACCCAAAAGCTGTATTTTCAGAGCAAAAATAAAGCCAGTGACCAACATTCTTTTCATTCATCTTAATCATCATTTGCACAACACACCATTTTTTAAAATGCAAAAGCCATCACAGTAAGTAAATGAAATCAAAGAAGATGTGCATTTCAACATTTTCCTGGCAGTCCTGATCTGATGCCACTAGTAAAATGCAACCATAATCTAACAAGACCATTTGAAATTATTTTAGAAATTCTAGACCTAGGCCAATTTCAATGTCTTGCATCACTTTGGCAAAAAAAAAAATCTTTAAGGAAAAACAATCATTTAATGCTATTTCTATTGATAGAACAGAATACATCAAAAAAAAGCAGCTACTGATCAGAACAAAGTGAAATGAAGACAGACCTGGTGTGCCAGTGGAATTTTAGTTGAAAGCTATGTACTTCAAGACATTATTCAAGTCAAAACTCAAGGAAAACTTGAGGGTAAAGAACAGCTGTTAAAGTTTTAACTGTGTCCAAAAGCAACTTACACAGTGCATACACACACTCACTCTTTTTGCAGTACTTATTTGCAAGGCTGTAGCTCTGAGATTTCTCCTTCAACAATAAATTATTTATTATGATACAGTGCACAGAACATAGTGAAACGTTTCCTCACTACTTAGAAGACAGATACACTGCAAAAGTCCATGTCTCTGAAAATGAGAAATGGAGACGACAGCCTCCTTGCATCTTCATTAGCTGGATCCCTTCTCCTCTTTGGCAGCAGAGGCCTCCATAGAGGCAGCTTCCAAATCTTTGCTGGACTTCTCATCATTTTCATCCTCTTGAGGGTAAAGATCTGGGTATTTTTGCATGCATTCCTGCATGGCACGGAATTGGTCCACACAGTCTGATCCCTTTATTTCTTCTGTGCTATAGTGGAAGCAAGAAAAGGCTGACTTGAACTGCTCCCCACAAGGACCACTAGCCATTCCACCCAGACATGGGCAATTCCAATTGATATCTCCATTGGGCAATATCAATCCTGAACAAACAAGAGAGAAGAAAAGTTAATGCTCCTTCCAAACATTGATTTCACTCAGTGACAACTGCTGGGCTGCAGGTGTGAACTCAAGTACCAACAATGCCATCTTAGTTCTGTAGCTTCAAGGTTGATAAACACCTTTCACTTCCCAGCCAGTCTGTTTCTTCCTCTGATCTGTATAATTCTTTAATGGGCACAAGTGAGATTAGTTCTCTATCCATCTCTGAATTAAGTCCTTCTCCCTGGACTACAGACCACCGAGAATATTCTAAGGGAACTGCAAAACAGACAGAAGTCAAGTCAATCGATTTGCCAGACTGTCAGGGGAACAAGCAAGCATTAAAATCATGCCATACAAATAGTAAGAATTTAAATCCAGTACTAAGCCTAGAAACCTTTTAAATCAAATTGGATGGATGCATTTTTCTTCTTGTTTTAAATAAACTCTGAAATAATAACCCACAACTTTTCCCCTTCAAATTTGAACTGGAAGACCAGAACTGTAAAAAAAAAAAAAAAATCAGTGTATTTGTAAAACACAGATTAAGTCACGTGCCACAGAACACAAGGAACACTGAGAGCAAGCCTGCCTGTCTGGTTGCCAGAAACCAAATTGTACTTTAGAACACAACTGAAAGGAGTTAAGTATCACTTCAGACTCTAAACTGAAACAGCTGTAAACTTCTGCTCCGGAACACTTAAAAGTCATGACAGAAATACTTCACTCATGGACTGGCAAGGTGAAGATTTAAGGGCATAAGGTTCTTCGAGATCGCAACTGATTTACACAATGAAGGTCAAACAGAAAGCTAAAGAACTCCTTTCCTCTGATTTTAGAAATCCAATATAACAGACTTGGTCCCATGGGCTTCTAGAGTCTCTAATGCGTTTCTCTAACGCAATAAATACATCTCCATTTCCTTTCTCTACCTGGTATGAACATACACAGGTATGTTCATCTATGAAGAACAAGAGGACTACTGTGCTATGATCCCAGCTGGTTTAGTCTCCACGTGAACAGTTTGCTCTCCTCCTCTTTAGCACACTTTTCTAACTTCATCTCCAGGCTGAGTTTCTGCAGAAGCTGACAGCATATGCATAAACCTTAAATTTAAGCACTTTCCCTTTAGAAGGGGGTATGAAAATAGCATTGGCAGACAAAAAAGTTGAATTAATTCTGATTCAAACATGAAATTATATTTAGGACCTGATACAACTTGACATTGTCTAAAATACTGTCCCAGAATTCAATAAACTTATTTCTTGTCTTTGTCCCGTGGGATCACAAAGTTTCAGACATACATTTCACTCCCAAGTGCAACTCCTTGGACACCAGGCTGCAGTATCATGAATCTTGACTGGTACAGCAAAAGCAGCTCAATCATTTATTGCTATATTAAAAGGAATATTTTACTGTGATTTGCAATTCATCAGTGATGTGCTCTAACTCAGCCAACGCAGTTCAGCAGAAAATTACACTGAGTCAGTCAAATCTCGGCATTGATCAGACTCTTTTTCATTACAGAAAGTAACAGTGTCCTTCCATGATTCAGTCAACTACAGTAATACTGTCATTTTCCATGGACCATGCTTTATTTGGCAAGATGGTTTTTAAAAGTATCTGTAATATTCACTGTACTGATAAGATACACCTAGTCCAGCGCATCACAGCATCTCCAGCTGCCTGGAGGAAAAGCAGGACTTCTGAGACAAGAAAATGGGTGGCTGGTGACAGATTCCTCATTGCTAGGGATGACATAAAGCAGAAAGATGTTAATCATACAGTGTAGAAGAAATACAATTTGCTTTGTAAACTAGATTTTGAAGTCCTGTATTCCTCCTCACTAACATCAACCAGTCATGTTAAGGTCATTTTTCTAGCACTTTAAAAAGAAAAAAATAAATTTTGAAATGTTCCTGAAGACACTACAGGAATAAAATTACTTGTAAAATAATTCTCTTAAAATAGATTGCTCCTTCTAGAACCAGACCTACCTTGTAAACATGCCAATCTTAGTAACAATGTGAGTTATCCCACAAACAATATATTCTATGGCATCACAATATCATTGATCTACACCTATTTTACCACTGAAATAACATCAGTTTCAGATATTCTGTGCCAGAAACCACGCTTTAGAAAAACAAAACAAAAATACAGATGAATAAAGAAAGCATTTCCTCATTCATAATCACAGCAGAATTCACACATCAAAGAGTAAGTCCATCAGCAAGCTTAGAACACAATTAAATCAGAAACAGATTTCATCCATTGCTCTTCCTGAGCTGGAAGCCTGCAATAGATGGGATTACTATTTTTAATTAAAATTTAATTAAAACTTCTTTCAAATGCAGCCTGAACCTCACTGATCCAATGAGTCGATCTACTTGAACCTGTACTTGTGGAAGAAAAAATAACCCTTTTTACATCAGAGCAGATCAAGATTTGTGTGAGCAATTGATTGCTAGCATCACACAACCTAATGTCTCATGGCTCATGGAATCTGTTCATGTCATGGACAAAGGCAGGCCCATCTGCATCTGTGTCAACACTTTGGACTTGCTGTTATGAAGTCCCACTGTTGTTCTGAGAAGAGTTTCTTCCCCTGTTACATTAAAAACATCCCAATAACAAGTTTATCTTCCAGGGATTCACAGTGTAAGATGACAGGAAGCAGGATTAAAAGCGACAACATCAGTCACAGAAACAGTCCTGTATATCTGATCATTCATTAAGTTCTTTCTTAAAAGAATGTGGGGTTTTGCTCCATCAGTCCCCTGTAGAAACCACTTTAAAACTGTCTCTAAAATAAGATGACAGGAACAAGTCTGGAAAAACAGAAGGGAAAGACCAGCAACAATCTGTGTTCGAGGTCCAATTCCGTAAGTACTTTTATCCAACTTTCCATCACAGCTGTAACACTAATAAAAATCACTTTGCATACATAAAACTCATCAGTGCCTTCTCATATAAGCTTAATAAAATAAAAAATTACTCAAACCGATGGCAGCCAAGATGTCAGTGAAAACCAGGAATCTTTCATGTTTGAATTCCACCATCTGCAACACACAGGACTAGAAAGAAGCTTTACAGTAACAATACTATTTCAAAACCGTGGCAAACGAATTCTCAATTTGTTTCCATCGGCTGCAGCTGTCAAAAGGCACAGACAGTGAACTGTGATCTTCCTTGCAGTATGACACGCTAACCTGAACTTACTCCAGTTTGTCTGCCTTTCCATTTCACGTGGCTTTTTTTCTTTCAATGTTTTTAGCTTAAAGTGAGTCATTAACATTTTGCCTGCCAAAATCTCCCAGCTGATACAACAACAAAATATTGACAGAAATAAGAGTAGTATACAACTTTTTTTTATCCCAAGGGAAACAGAAGTTTTGCTGAACAATCTACTGACTCAAATCTACTGACTCAAATAGACTGCTCAAAGACTAATGTCTGTTAACGTCTGGGACAAAATAACAACTATCAAAAAGTACCAAATACCAAACTACATGTTTATCTCAAGTATGAAAAAGGCCCCTACAAAAAACCAAAACCTCAAACACAAATTTCAGGTCTATTAGAAAACAATGCAGATTATGGTAGGTCTATATAATGCATCTATTCTTTCCCAGATACGACTGGTCTCTTTGGCACAGCAGAGAAGATTAAAAGAGTCCTTATAATTAATTATACAACAGAATTTGAACACTGGAAACCAAGTCTTCTATCCAAGCAGAAGCTAAATTAGAAAAGCCTGCCTGTTACATTAGGTACAGCAAAACCCTTCTGATTTTCTTTTAAATAAAAGCCATGCAAGCCAGAGCTTCAGCATTTCAACATATTCCAAACTATTTGACCTGTGTCTTTCATGCCCATAAGCTTCCACTCCCATTAGATGCAGCCATATTCTGTGATAGGTCCATTTTCTCTGTTCTGATCTAATGCATGGCAGCCCTGGGTCATCCAAGTGGTTTTTCGGACTTTAAACAGGGCAGTAACTTACCACATACTAAGGAAAAAACCCAACAAACTAACAAAGAAAACCAAACAACAAGAAACCCCCACCCAAACTTATTGACAGTATTTAAACATAGTTTATAGAGTTTCGAATCCCACAGACACACACTGTCACTGTAAGGTGACATAAAAAGCTCCTGGCTTTCCCCCTTTCTTCTCTGATCTACTGTTGAGAAGTACGTGACCTAACACTCTGTAAATGCAGGATTGCTAGGAAACCAACCACATCACCTCTCCTCCTCACCACAGCCTTTCCATATCCAGCAAAATACACATAAGAGCAATCAACTGACATGGCATTTAAACAAGAAGAAAGTGGTTCTTTTAATTTTGACTAGTTTATTACTCACATGTATGTCACACCGGGTCATCAACAGACTTACCAGTGCAGGTGAGCAAAACTTTTAGATATATAACTGACTACATACAGTTGTAATGAAGCCAAAATAGGCAGATAAATGCAGTAACATTTCAACACAAATCTGTGTACGAAAAAAAGTTATTTTAATGACATAGGAAGGTGTGGTTCAAATTACACTACACACCATATCAGCTAACAAAGAGACCCTGTGAGCTCCAGCTGCTAAACTGCTTAAATGCTGCCCTCTAAAGGTCTCACAACCACTTTAGAAAGCGTAACTCTCATTTTCTAACTAAATTTCAAAGAGTCTTAAGAATTTACTTCAATCTCAGTTGAGCTGAAACCAATGAAATCACTTCACACAAACTGAAGAGGCCAAAAGACCTGGAAACGTAGAGGCAATTAGAAAAAAATTAACCTAAACTCACAGATTTTCATTATCATTATTAACCCAAGGCAAAATTTATTAAATCATCATGATCAGAAAATTATTTCATTTACCCATTAGAAACAATTTAAAATACACTCTGTGCAAACAGAATATTCTGGTCTCTTAAATCTCTATTTGCAGGTTAGATGTACTTCATATAAGAACTTGTAATCTTCATGAAAACTTTTATCTTTTCAAGGCAAGATAATTACAGTTGAAAATTCAATTATTTGAATTTACCTGTCATGTACCACTGAAAGATATTGATTATATTGCTACCAGTATAGTACTGGATTACCCAGATATTAATTGATATTAAATCAAATATTCAGAGATCACCAAATTAGGCAATTTCAGCTGCACACAGCCAGGTGAACAACTCGCATCAATGACATTGATATGTAACTCGCTCCAGCTTCCCTGAATATTACATGGTGTTACTTAAAACAGAAAAAACAACCATAATTTTCACTTGATTAGGCTCTAACTTTATTAATAAAATGAAAAGGTTTTTCTGCATATCCCTGGCTACTAACCAAAACTAAAAGCCATCAACTGATTATTTGAACAGGCCACTAAGAAAAACCATTACAAGTGTAGAAATAGAAATACTGTAAGAAAATGTGTCATTAGTGATGTCCTAATCTGGCAGTTAAAACTGCCAAGAGTTTGGGTATTTACTGCATAACTGGCTGCTGTCAGTCTTTAAATATGCCTAGGTTTTTCTAATTCATACAGGGTTTGTTTTCTGTTGGTTTTATGTAACATCCCTTACTTCCGTTCTTCTGCTCACTACTGACCTTGTTCTTCATAAGGGTCATCTGGGTCATCTGCAACCAGCTCAGCACTGCTCGGTGTCTCATGGTCCTCCTTGGTTGCAAATATTATTCTGTCTTTTCCTACCATGGAGGACACAAGAAGCAAAGTTCAGAGAAATCAGAGACATAAGGAGTCATTTACAAAACTGCTGAACACCACAAGGTAATGAGACATTCAACATGATGCACTAATGTTAACAGTGAATGAATTGTTGTACTTAACAATCACCTTCAATTAGAACAGTTACTAGTTCAGAGGAACATATACACACTGAAATTCTGTTATTCTAAAGCCCCAATTTTCATAGCAATGTCCTGTCACAGCTGCAGATCACAGTACAGTCCACTGAACAGTTAAGTTAAAAAGCTGCTTCAAAACAAACTCAAATTACTCCGGTACCAGGACTAACACAGATTAAGGGATTAGACTAAAAAAAAAAGAAGAGTGAAAGAAAAACTATAATAAATAACAATGAAGTGTTCCATAGGAACTTATTAATAACAGTGCTCTTCACTAAAGACTAATGTAGTATTTTACTCTAATCATCTGAAATAAAAAGTGAAGAGAACAGTCACCATATAGAACTAACTACATTGAAAGGTGCTGCGAACACTACAAGGCATAGAAACCCAACAGAGCAAACTTCCTGCTCTTGATTTAACTAAAACGTTCCATAGCGCAGTCGGGGGAGGCTTGGCTGGAAACTTCAGTAGTTTTAGTTTTCTAACAACCCTGCAAAGTTCTAACACACACTTTGAGGCAGGCACAAGCAGAGAACAGCTAGCTGAAACTCTTCTGAGCACACAGCTAAGTATTCCTTGAGTGGAAAACAAAGGTCAAGTCCCCAAGAATTCTCCAAAGTCATAAAGGCCACTAACAGTGACTCAGCATATTAGAAATTGAATCTTCTGGCCCCTCAGTGTGACCTCAGCCAGCAGGTGTTCAGTAACTTAACTTTGCTCAGTAACCATGCATTTAAACATGTCTGAAAAACAGATAAATCTAAAACTTTTTTTGAAGGGAAACAGTTTTCTGACAACTCTGCATTGTACTCCAGCAAATTTTACAATGTGGAATGTTCAGTCATTTCTTAAATAAAAGGAGCTAGAAACACATGAACTCTAACCCCGCCACTGCAATTTTGTAGAGTTGCATAAGGCAACTTACGGATCTTGCAAAATAAAGCACAGCATAGAGCATAAAAGAGGTTCACAGGTTATGACTGCCTCGATACAGTTTATAATCAGTAGTCTGTGCCCAAGTTTATAACTTAAAAATGGCATTTAGAACTATTGCCCCCCTTTTTCCAGTCTGAAACTTTACATTCAGCAACTTCGCATTGCTTAAGAGGGCAAAGATATTTATTTATATATATGTAGATACAGACATACACATAGCTACCTATGTATCTCTCACTTTAAGTAGTCAAGTCTCATAAATACCACAACCTGTACAACATAGTACAGATACAGAAAAGTAAAGATCGCACTCTACCCACCCTTTGCCTTTAAAAGGCAGAACTCCACACCTCTGGCCACCGAGCTAGGCTGAGATAAATTTAACCCCTGCGGGCAGAAGGCGCTCGGCGGCCGGCTGCCCTGTCCGCACGCCTGAGCCGCTCCGCAGCCAAACACGGTCCCTGCGGGCCACCCTCGGCCCGCTCCGGCCGCTCTCGTCCCGCTGCGAGGCTGCACCGTCCCCCCGCGCCCCGGACCGCGCTGCTGCCTCATGGCCCCGCCACCCTTCCCACCCTCCGTGAGGAGAAAGTTCGGCGGCGGGAGGCGAAGCAGCGCTGCCACCGCCACACAGGGACG